>JAJOOS010008568.1:0-24370 GCA_029582725.1 Solanum chiquidenum
TAGGAAATATTTTTTTTCTTGTTAATCTCATCTTATCAATTAAAATAGAATAACTTCATGAACCCTTTCGACAGATAATATATGTCATATATATAAGAACATAGTATATCCATCATTAATTTATATTTATTTAACGATAAAATATAATTATAATAAAATAAGAAATATTTTCATTTTTAATTTTTTCTTGAACTGAAGTAAGATAAACATTTGCTAATTTAAAAATTATTCTTAGAAATAGAATATGTTGAAAAGAAAATAAATAATATATTTATTTGAAAAAATGAGCTTTTTTTACCCAAAATAACAATAAAGGCATTTTTGGACCAAAGTATTGACGGAAAGGGCATTTTTGGATCAAACTACAAACATAGGGCATTTTTGTTCCTTTCGCATAGTTTAAGGGCATTTTTGACCCTTTTCCCTAATTTTAATATTGCGAAATAATAATTTATTTGATTAATTTATGAATTTTATTTTAATTAATTTTGCTGATTTTATTTTGTTCAAAAAAGATACAAGGTCTTTTACCAACAGAGATCATTTTTAAATTGGTATTGTACGCATCATTTGAACCTCAAATCGTGGTCAACAAAGTTATTGGTGTTTGATGTAACATGACTCCAATAATAGAGAAATTTGTAGTATTATGGAAAGAAGTAATTCAACATATCGTGTATAATGAGGGATTATATTTTTAAAAAAAATACACAGTAAATTTTGTGGACTCATGATAAAAATAAATCAGTGTTTCTGTAATACACAGTAATTCTTGTCTTAAACGTAAAATACTAATATGTTCATCGTAATCTTATTAATTACTCAAAGAGCTAGTGTATTAATCTTTCACATTTAACACATTTTTAAAAGTAAAATAAATAGTAAATTATTTAGGTAAAATTAGTTTCATGCATCTATCATTGAGTAGTTAAATTACGACTTTGTGAGATACTACAGATTAGTTATTGGTGTTTGAGGTGCAATGACTCCAATAATAAGGAAATCTATATTGTTCTCGAAGGAAGTAATCCAACATATCGTGTATAAAAAGGGATTGAATTTCGTAAAAATACACAATAAATTTTGTAGACTCATAATAAAAATAAATTAGTGTTTCTATAATACATATAACCTTTGTTTTAAACTCAAAATACTAACATGTTCTTGTTATCTTATTAATTACTCAAAGAGTATCAATCTTTCACATTTAACACATTTTAAAAAGTAAATAAATAGTAAATTATTTAGGTAAAATTATATTCATGCCACTATCATTGAATAGTTACTTCAATAATAGAGAAATCTATACTATTCTCTGAGGAAGTAGTCTAACACAACGTTTATAAAAAAGATTGAATTTCTTAAAAATACACAATAATTTCTATGAACTCATGATAAAAATAAATTAGTATTTCTATAATATACAGTAACATCGTTATCTTATTAATTACTCAAAGACGGTTAATCTTTCGCATTTAACATGTTTTTAAAAGTAAATAAATAGTAAATTATTTTGGTAAAATTAGATTCATGTCTCTATAATTGAGTAGTTAAATTATGATTTTGTGTGATATTGCGAATTAGTTATTAATGTTTGAGGTACCATGACTCCAATAATAGAGAAATTTGTATTATTCTCGAAGGAAGTAATCCAACACATCGTGTATAAAGATGGATTGAATTTCTTAAAAACACACAGTAAATTATGTGGACTCATAATAAAAATAAATTAGTACTTCCGTAGTACACTAACCTTTATTTTAAACGCAAAATACTAACATGTTCATCGTTATCTTATTAATTACTAAAAGAGTATTAAATTTTCACATTTAGCACATTTTTTATATTTTAAAATAAATAGTAAATTGTGTAGGTAAAATTAGATTTATGCCTCTATCATTGAATAATTGAATTACGACTTTGTGAGATTATTAAGTGCAAACCTAGTCGATAGCCAATATCAATCGTTACTTTAATTAAACCTTAGCCAAAACAATTTGATAGTGAAATCACTTCAAAATCCCATCAGTGGATTTCAAATATATAATTTGAACTATATATCATATAAATTTTATACGTACTATTTTATCTTCATCAATTTCTCTTGATCAAACTTCCACAACCATAGTTTAGTATGGAAGAAGAAAGGGAAAAGAAGAGCATAATCCAATTTCCAAATTAAGGTTTTCTATCTTAAAAAGAAGAGAACTGAAATTTTCCCAAAGTACTAAAAAGTTCAAAACAAAACGTAAAACACTTATATACATTATTTTTTTCTTACATAAACAAATATGAGAAATAAATCAACAAGCACCCTCCGCCTTCAATACTAAGTTGTGGATTCCGAGTCACACAAAAATAAAATAAAATGAAAAGCTCTAGAAAGGGGTAAAAAAGAAGGTAACTACAAGAAGTTGCAAAGTAACATGACTATCAGATGTGCAATTTCACGAAGTAAAAATCTATCATAATCATCATTTCATCCTCATAAAAAAAATCAACAAATTTTCCAAAATATCATGACTCACGATGTCCTTCGAGATGACTCAGTTGGTTTGGAGGGTTATCATCCGCCCTACCCCTCAATACCTTCTAAGTCGAGCATGTGGTTTGCAGGCTATTACACAGTAAAAAAACATGACTTGACAATTAATTTCACATCAAGAGAGCTCAAAGTCCAAGTTGATGCGTGTAAAATTAAACATCAACGTCGATTATGAAGAGGGTCAGATTCATTAGGCACTCTTCTATTACTTGAAAAATACACATGATCAAGTGAATGCCTCATCAGCTTCCAATTATTTTGCGGCTGCTTACTCTGTTCTTCCTCTACCTGTTTCTTGATTGTATCGTTTTTCGTCGCTACAGATACAAATAACAAAAATAAAAAAACTAGAATCACCAAAAACTTCTTAATTTGCATTATGTTGTTGAAAACAGAAACTAATATGAATGGCAAATGAAAGGAAGTTGGGGTAGAAAAAAAAACAGAGAGGTGAGAAGTATTAAGTACAGAGTTTTACTTCTGTACATTAATAAATGTAAAACTTTTTTTTTTAACTAACTTCAAAGAATAACATATACTATAACACCAAAAGGTGAGATGGGATAATTAGGATAAGTCACGTAGATCGAAAAAAAGGTGTGTATAGAAATTATACTCCTGTGTACATGGGTAAAAAATTATTTATATACGCTCAGAGTTCAAAGATAGTAGATTCATCTGAATTCAATATTTTTTACGCGAAGAATGATTTTTTTGTAAAAAATTATGAAAATTAATAGAGGTATAAATTCATGACTTTAAGAATATAATGGGTTTAATGCTCAAAATCTCTAAGATTGAATTCATAAAGCAAAAATCTTAAATTAACCTATGTTATATGTATATATATTAGTAAATCTTAAACCATCTTTACAAAATTAAGGGCTCATTTGGTTAGTGAATACGTTATTCCGAGATTAGTTATTTCAGGATTGTTATCTCATCCTCAGTGTTTTAGATAAAAATAACACCAAAATCACAACGCGACTTTATCTCAAACCAAACAAGGGATTAACTCATTCTAAAATTAACTTCGAAATAAATTATTTTCTTATCCCTCGTACCAGACGAGCATCGAGTGTTATAGTCCTGCACAAGGGAGACAACACACGATGGGAAGGTTTTCCTTATGTTTTTCTTTACTTTATGGGTAAAAGGCCAAATGGGTAATACAATATTGTTGTGTTTCACGAGAACTTTTTTACTAAAGAAATTTTTTGCTTCTCTCGCTTTCAGTCCCTTAAAATAAGGCCAAAATTGCGTATGATAACAAAGCATATGGCTTTTAGTGCTTTATTTTTGTCTGCTTTGGAAAGTAGTCAACTTATACTTTTTATAGCTACTTCTGCAATGCCCAGATATTCTACTACTAATGGTGAACTCTTCAAAGCATGACAAAAGTTATGTAAAGTCTTCAATCTTTGATGATGAGAAATCTGAATTCTGAAATTTTGGGGAAAAAGTATTGAATTGGCTGAATAATCTGAGTATATATATAGTGCAGTATATATTCGATTGAGTAGTCAATTCATTTGCCAGGAGGAACAGTAATGTGTCAATTAAACTTATGAGTACAACTAATTTTAACTTGGAATTGTTTGTGTTAAAGGATCTTGATCAAAATGAGATAGCTAAATTTCCGTCACTAACCTTATTTCAAATGATATGAATCAAATCCAAAAGAGATAAAATGTCATTCCTTAACTCTCATTGCCTGCGCCTAAGACTAGATATCTGGAGCTAGACAATGTAGGACAAGGAACCAACATCAGAAACAAGGAATTGGGTTGGGCCTAGCTCTTACCATGTTAAAGAAAGGGAAATTTTCATAAACAACAAACATTTAGTATTAAATAGGACTCTTTAGCTACACTTTTAGTTTCGGGCCTAATTCACACAAAAGCTAATTTATAAGTCAAGATATATCTAAGAGTCAAGACCATATAAGGAGACTAAGTTCCCTAATGTCCACCGACGTGGGACCTAATAAACCCCGCATGCTCAAGACCGGATAATTGGAGTGTGTAGACAATATAGGGGGGGGGGGAGGACAACACTAAAAAAAAAGTTAGGGTGAGTCTGACTCTATTACCATATTAAAGAAATAGATTTTGGGTTTAACTCAATCACAAAAATTGGCTTATGAAGAAAAAATTATATCCAAAACTACTTAAGGAGATCAAATTCCCTAATATCCACTGCTGTGTGACTCAACAATTTGTGAAAACAGAGAAAATCACTCAAAGTGAACTTACACACAAAATTTCCCATTCTCTTAAAGTGAACTCACATACTATATTTTTCTTCAATTTTGTTATTATCTGTTATTTTTTAATTTTGATTATCGTATTATGTGTTATCATCTTTACTGTGTTCAACATAAATGCTTCAATACTATATTTTTTTTTCTTATTTAATTTTATTGGGCTGGTGAAGAAATGGGCCTATTGGACAAAGTTTTCTTTTGGACATTGACCATTGTCAAATATAGTACTAGTAAGTAGTCCAAGTAAGTTCACTGTTCAAGCAAATAAAAATCACACACATATATATATATATGAAGATGAAAGTATAATTAAAGACACATTAATCTCTCTTCTGTTGTATTAAATCTCCCCTCTTCATTTAGTTAAATGGAAGTTTTAAAAATTTGATTTGATGGTCTCAGTGTTTTCTCTATTTCTAAATGGTTAGTGCTTAGTGCATACATACTCAAATTTGGTTGAATTATGGTTCAAGTGTAGAGTTTTCTTTTACACGGAAAAAGTTTAGATATATGGTATCTACAGTTAGTCGTGATGAAGTCTAATTTAGACAAAATTTAACTATTTTTATCTGAACTCTAGTCATGTCATTTTTGTTTAAAGTTTGTGCACAGATGATTGAAGTACAACAATTTTAATCTAAATTTTAGCTATATGAAATGTTGTGTTTGACAAATTCTAACCTTAAAAAATAATATCTAAACCCATAAAACTATTTTTCCCCCCTCTTTATTGTTCAGAGAATAGATAGTTTTTTTCTAACTGTATACACACTTTTTATATGAAAAAGAAATGACGTAAACATTGTGGTTGTCTGGCAAGATACCATGTAAAATAAGATCGTATTTTTACCTTTGAGATTTTCTTTATTTAATCGAATGATTTGTCCTTTAAATAAGCTAGTCTTTATTATTTGTCCTTAGAAATTGAACTTATGTCTAGCATGATATAAGTTCTTCAATGGAGTGAGACATAACTCATGGAATATTACGTTGTGAAAATATAAATTTCTAGCCGCAAAAAAGTTGTTTGCCCTGAAGGACAAAAGGTAAAGAGCAACACAAATTAGGGATTAAAGTGCAAATGACCCTTGTTTTTCAACTTGAATTCAGATTTAGCAGGCCCAAAATTTTGTACAAACGTAATTATTGTAAAGAGCAACTTTCACATATAGCAAACATAAAATTCATATTTGTATGTTATAACAAAGTTTGCATAATTGCGCTCCATAGCAAAAATATATATGTATAATTCGCTATACATATACAAAAAAACAGTTGTATAATTCGCTATACATATACAAAGAAAGCAGTTGTTTAATTCGATAAACATATACAAAAGAAAACAGTTGTATACAAAAGATCAATTGTATAATTTGTGTATGTATAAAACGAGAAAGAGAGAAAGGAAAAAGAAAACTGGGCAGAGAAATATTTGTATTATATAATTATAAATGTATAGGACAAAGATATATGTATTTGCATGTGTATATACAATTTTCTCTCGCTTTATACAAACAGAAGCACAATTTATACATTTCGTTTCTATTTGTATAAGCGGGAGAGGTGAGGGTGGCGAGCGAGATTTGGGAGAGTGGCGAGCGAGATCTAGGAGAAGGGAGAGAGGGGAACGAAAATATATGTATATGTACAATTTCCTCTCGCTTTATACAAGCACAAACACATTTTATACATTTGTGTTTGTATAAAAGCGAGAGAGGCGAGCGAGACTGCCACCAAACGAGAGTGGCGAGCGAGATTCCACCAGGGAGAGCGGCGAAAATAGCAATAGTTTGCTATAGGGTATAATTAAATCAAAGTATATTTATAGCATTTAATTTGAATTAATAGTTTGTTATTATATACAATTTTCCCTATTGTAAATGTGGGCTGGCGAGCCCAAATTCTAATAGCCCATGAGAGGCCCAAATCCAAACTTGCAAATCACCGAGCTCATTGATGTATCTACGGAAAATCACATCTATTTGTAACGTCTCCTTCATACATCTCTCTTTCCGTTTCACCCTCTCTAAAATCTCGGAGAGAGAAAGCACATGGTGTTTGTTTCCTCCGGCGTCCATTCGGAAAAATGATCTCTCTCACCTCGTCGGAGCTCAACTACCTGGTTTTCCGGTACCTTCAGGAATCAGGTTTTCTTCTTCTCTCTCTGTTCGGCTGCTACCATGTGTTTTCCTAGGGTTCAATTTGTGTTTGCTGCTCACAATTTATATCGCTCACTTGTATCCGTGTGTTTCCATGAGGAAATGATTTTTTGTTTCAATTTTGAACTTCCAGTTTGACCTAGGTTTATAGGTTTGGTTATGATATACTCCGTTTGCTTTGTTTTATTTTATTCTCGAGCGCTTGTGTAACGCTCCCTCTCCTACCAGCTGGTTTGGCGATTGGTGTTTTTGCTTACTGAGTTGATTTGAACAATTTTAAATCTGACTGGAGCAATTTATGTTTTTAGTGTTAAATTTTGGATATTTTGGAGATATAGGAGTACTGTTAGTTGCAATTATCCTTGTGTAAGATTCCCTTTGGTACCAGCTCTTTTGGCGTTTTTCGCTCAAGGGAAGTTAATTTTAACAGTTTTTCGGAGTAGATGTGACCAGAGCAATTCATGTTCTTAGTGTTAAATTTTGGATTTTTTGAAGATATAATAGGAGTACTGTTAATTGCAGTTATCCTTGCTTGGCAAACGAATGCATCTTAAAAATGTTTAGCTAAACTTAGTTTGAATCTCGAGAAGAAAAAAGTGTGGAATATTTTGAGACGGAGGGATTAATTTCTACTTTTGAAACAATGCCATGAAAGATAGATTAACTTCGAGAAACTGGTAGTTTTCAAGTTCTAATACCTGAAAACTGCTAAAAGTTGTATTTCCATGTTTGTGACTGGCTATGGAATCTTTCTATTGTCTTCCATCTAAGTTTGGTCTTTTGTTATGATGTTGATTTTAAGATTGTAAGTTTGTGGTGATCTGTCCACAATAATGAAGAGTTTTGTATTCAGGTAGAGATTAGAACACCTATTGTTGCTAAGCATCAGGTCAGCAAAGAAAATACTTTTTAAAGGAGGATCTTTATAAATAATAATCTTTAGGGTTTTATGTTCATCCCCAAGAGAGAAAGTTTTTAGTATCTTGGGTCAATAATTCAAGGAGATGGGGAGATTAACGATGATGTCACACATCACATTGGAGTAGAGTGAATGAAATTGAGGCTCACATCCGGTGTCCTATGTGATAAGAATGTGCCACCGAGACTTTAAGGTAAGTTCTATAGAGTGCTTGTTAGACCACCTATGTAGTGTGGCGTAAAGTGTTGGCCAGTTCAGAATTCACATGCTCAGAAGATGAATATAGCATAAATGAGGATGCTCAGATGCATGTGTGAGCACACTAGTAAGATAAGATTCGGAGCGAAGATATACGGAGCAAAGTGATAGTGATCTTAGTGGTGGACAAGATGCGGAAAGGGAGTTTGAGATAGTTCGGGCATGTAAAAATGAAGAGTACAGATGCCCCAATTAGGAGGTGCAAGAGGTTGGCAGTGATAGGTCTAAGGAGAGGTAGAGGTAGACCAATGAAGAATCAGAGAGAGGTGATTAGACATGTCATGACACATCTTCAAAGTCCTCAAGATAGTAAACATGGAGGTCGAAGGTTAGGGTAGAAGGTTAGTATGTAAAGAGCGATTTTTCTCTTTCCTATGGGCAGGAGAGCATGCCTCTAGCTTAGAGCACCATGCTCCCTTGTCTATTCATCAGTATCATATGAATATTCTATGATTATCTTATTCTTCAAAGTCTAGGGTCTTTCGGAAATAATCTCTCTACCACCACGAGGTAGGGGTATGGTCTGCGTATACTCCACCCTCCCGAGAACCCGTTTATGATATTTCAGTGGGTTATGTTGTTGTTGCTTTATTATCTTATTCTTCAATTGTAATACTGTTGTTGGGTTATTTTTGGCTATCAATGCTTTCCCTTTCTATCATATTTTCACCATAATTTTTGTTCTTGTATTTCTCTTACCCGTTTTTGAAAATACTTTTCTTGAGCTGAGGGTCTATCAGAAACAACAGAAACGACCTCTCTACCTCACAGAAGGTAGGGGTAAGGTTTGTGTACACCCACCCTCCCCAGACCCCACTTGTGGGATCATACTGGGTGTGTTGTGGTTGTTGTAGGGCCTTATGTTCTTCCAATACTGAGGACTGAGGGGAGACACTCACACTTTTTTTTGGATTTTTCTTTCTCCTAACATATCTTGCATACATTGCTCTAATGGATGAGCATTGTTAAACAGATTGGTGATGCCTAACAAAGAAATCTGTTCTACTGCTCTACTATATCCTCCATTTGCACTGCCTCTGTCCCAAATATGCACATGCAAGACAATCTCTCTGAGTCTATCCCCACTCCATATATTAATGAATTCTTCTTCTAGGGTGCGGTAGACTGGAATTTTCACTGGAAAATATGTTTAGAAAGGACATGTCTCCCCTACCGCAATGTTTCTGGTTTATCCAATGTAGATTACTGTGGAACCACAAAATGTCGGTTAGTTAGGGATGGTATCTTAACTGCTTAAAGACACCTCTTTCTCAGTTGATCTTGTGATGTTCCTTTCAGCACAAAGGTGTTCTGTCTAAATTTTTCAGGCCCATCAGAGTAAACTTACATGTGCCGGTTGTGATTTTCATTTAGAAGGAAGTAGTTGTCTTGGGCCTCTTTCTTGTTTCTCCTCCATGACTTTGATTTTTCTTCAATTTTTTTCTGATTTGATTAGATTAATTTGACACATCCATTTCTTGTAACTTTGTTGCGACAATGGACATATTTGGTAAAATGAACCCTTAAAATGCTAGGTATCTTAGGTGATCATTCTTATATCTTCTGTTTATGTATTCATTTCAATTGAAGTTCTCTTAATATTTCTGGTTTCATAATCTTAGTAACCACTTTTTGTTGTTTAGGGCTGTCATCTTGAATCTCCTGGTTTTCTGACTTCTTTGCAGGGTTCACACATTCAGCATTTGCTTTAGGATATGAGGCAGGGATCAATAAGAGCACAATAGATGGAAATTTAGTTCCTCCTGGTGGTCTGGTTACCTTTGTACAAAAGGGAATTCAATATCTTGAATTGGAAGCAAATTTGAGCACGGTAAGTGCAGTTTTTATCATACTTGGATGTTTGAGTCCTGAGTTTAAGGTATTTTGAGAACTTCCAATTGACTGATAATAAGGCATGCAGGATGACACAGATATGGACGAAGACTTCCAGTTTTTACAGCCCATTGATCTTATCACCAAGGATGTATATGAGCTACATAAAATAATAAAAGAAAAAAAGGAAAAGCTTCGGAAAGATAAACCAAGGGGAAAGGATAAGGATATCAATGACCGTGAAACGGAGCATGAACGGGAGCCTGCTAGAGAAAGAGAGAAGGAAAAGCAGCAGAAGGAAAAAGAGCGAGAGCGGGAGCGGGAGCGGGAGCGAGAAAGAGAAAGAGAAAGAGAAAGAGAAAGAGAAAGGATTGAGAAGGATAAGGAGAGAGAGAAAAATAAGGACAAAGAAAAAGCACGTGAGGATCTCATGGACGCGAAACCCAATGGAGATAAAGAGATTGTTAGACATGAGGAGAATGGAAAGGCTGGAGGTATTATATTCTTCATCTTCTTACTTGCAAATATTTACAAACTTCACTGCAAGACATCCTGGAACATGCACGCATCTGATACATTTGGTCTGAACTTTATTAATTGTGTTAAAGCATAAAGTTCCTACTCACCTTACTTTTTTGAGTTTCAAAATAGATCCAGAGCCCATGGAGATTTGCACAAGCTCAACCGCCTTGCCATGTGAAATACTGAGTTCTGATTTACTGATTTTGGAAGGCCATACATCAGAGGTGCAATTGGATACTATCTACTGCTCCTAAAATCAGTATCACTCTCATTTAACGATTTGATTAATTTTGTTGATATCATCTTGACTATTTTTGTTGTTCTTAAACTTATGCAGGTTTTCGCATGTGCCTGGAGTCCAGACGGTTCACTTCTTGCATCTGGGTTAGCACCTTAGTATTTCTTTGATGCTGCTATTAAATAGGAACCATTATATTCCATTTTTATTCTCCCTTCTCCATTTTGCGAATTTTAGTTCTTTGGAGATGATCACTGTTCTTTTTCAACGCCTAGTTGTTAGTATCTAATTCATCTCACAAATCCCTTTTAAACCTCTCACCCTCTGGACTACTTTAGACTTTATATCGAGTATTCACATTTGTGTGCTAGATGCATTTACCTGGTTCATACATCAAACATTTACTAGTGGGGAATATGATTTAGTCTTGTTAGAGCACTTCTAATATTATTATTAGTATTATTTTATTATTTTGTATATATTTATCTTTATTTGTTATGATGATGACATCAATTGAGCTTAAATGGAGAAGTGGGGATTCATATAGCCAACTCCAACTTGTTTGGGATTGAGGCATAGTAGTTGTTGTA
The DNA here is from genome assembly GCA_029582725.1 of Solanum chiquidenum. Lineage (NCBI taxonomy): Eukaryota > Viridiplantae > Streptophyta > Magnoliopsida > Solanales > Solanaceae > Solanum > Solanum chiquidenum. Next base: position 11,331 of record JAJOOS010008568.1, read on the forward strand.
TACATCAAATGCTTACTATAGAGGAGGATGTCTTATGGGGAAGTATCTATGTTTATATCGTATAATCATCCCTTTTGTGAATGAAATACCCTTCATCAAAAAAATATATAGTATAACTAGTAAACACCACACCTTGGGGGAAAGGCATACAGTAGAGTCAATCTAAAAGGATTTTGTCCAAATGTAGAAATTTTTGTCCCAGAAAAACTCAGGTCTATATACGTGATGGGGAAGGGCATGCTTGTCTTATCAAATCAGCTAGTCTTACTATTTAATAGGGGGAAATAAATTTTACATTGCTATTGCCTATACACAGATTGAGTAATGTGTCGTACATGGTTGGAGATATTTCTGAGGACAACCATTTGTCCTCTTAAAGCATGCCTGCTTTTCAGCATGTGACTTTTCAACATATGAAGGCTTTATTTTACTCTGTATACTGAATCAGTTCATTGACGGCAATATCTTTGCATTGAGAATTTCGTCTATGATGTCTCTTCGTGAGATTATCACCCTCCTTCAGATTACTTGACTACATTAGATCTCTTCTTTTGGTTCAAGTTCTGTGCTTTGTCACTTTAATGCTACCATTGACTTGTATGTTCGCAGTTAATTGTATCGGCATCTAAACAAATAGTTCATTTTGAAATGAGACTATACTGCACCCAAGTCTTGAACAATTTGACTTACTAATAATCAAGTTTTGAATGTCATTATTATGTGGTATATTTCTCGTTGTACATTTCTTGAGTTCAGTGTTCTAAACTGCAAAATCTTTTGAACAGGGTATGCTCACATCTAAAGCTCAAAAGCTCAAAACCAGCCTTAAAATTTTTATTAGTATTTTACCTGTTCTTACAAGTTACCGCTAATTATATGATACCCTGAACTCAGGTCTGGAGATTCTACTGCTAGGATTTGGACAATTGGAGATGGTCCTTGTAATTCCCATATGCAAAATGGGCCTGTAAATGTCATGGTATTAAAACATTTTAAAGGTCGAACAAATGAGAAGAGCAAGGATGTCACTACACTTGAGTGGAATGTAAGTTTTTTTTAGAGATCGTTACTGGCTGTCCTTTTTATTTTTCTTTTCTACTTTCTGTATCTGTGACTTCTTTCTTGTGTAGGGGGAGGGACACCTACTTGCAACAGGTTCTTATGATGGGCAAGCAAGAATTTGGAACCGAGAGGGTAAGCAATTTTCTTTTAATGTTTTCTTGCTGTTGAACAATGGAGTATGGGAAAATGCAAAAGTAAAGTTGGTACTGACGATATTGAGTTTATGAGATAACATTGAATGGTAAGAGATGTAATCGCATGTTTTAATGGGTTTTAAAAATATTTTTGGGGAGGATGTTGATTATTTTATTATTATTATAGCACCAAGAGAGGGTGCTGCTTTACAGAATGTGCAAACAACAACTTCTACACCTCAGTCCCAAACAAGTTGGGGTCAACTATATGAATCCCCACTTCTGAGTTCTACAGTATACATGATAACTTCCATAGCTGAAACTGAGAAGCTCTAACCTTTCTGGAATTGCTAGCATTTCCCAGTGAAGGATTGGTCCTCTTGAAATCACTTTGCTACTGTAGTCAGCATCAGTGCAATTCATCCCTCATTTTTCCTTTTCTTATTCAACTTCCCTTTTTAGAGGGAGAGTCCTCGTGTCCAACTATCTAGAATGCCTGCAGTTTCCCCCCTGAAGAACTATGATGGATCACGAATTTGATTTTAAAAGGCATGTGGCAGACCCAATTTATTATCCACCAATTTCCATAGAATTTTAAACATCTACCACCTTAAAAGGATGGTTGTATATATATATATTAGCTGCAGAAGCTCCCTAACTTTTGCTACTCAGTAAAGGGTAGCCTCCTGCCCATTAGTTTTCAGCCTTGAAAGGTCTTGAACCACTTTCAAGACTAAAAAGATGATCAGTTTCAGGAGGTTTCTGCAAGCTAACGGAAGTATAGTTGTAAAAGTATACTAGTTATAGACGAAAGTATAGTTGTAAAAGTATACTAGCTATAGACTAAAGTATAGTTGTAAAAGTATACTCAGTGTTTTGGACGGCGAAAGGTGACAAGGGCCTGCCTCACCACGCGGTGAGGCGAGCGGCGAGGCGCTCGCCTTTTTGAATCGAGGCGCCAATTAATACCAAAAATTTAAAATATTTAATTGCATATATAAATATCCAAAATCTCAATAACAATAACATATATTAGCAAGCAGTCAGCAGTGACAGTGAACAACAAAAACAGAGGAAAAAAAACAGAGTAGTTCACTACTGATTCTCAAATCTTTTTTTTTGAGAAGGCAGCTGTTCAAATTCACAAGAAACTGAAGAGAAGAAAAGAAGAAAATAAGAGAAGAAGAGGACTGAAGAGAAGAAACGAAGAAAAGAAAAGAAGAAGAAGAACAACAACAACTGAAACGAAGAAGAAAAAAAAGAGGTCATACCTGGCAGCAGACTCGCGCGAAGGAGAAGAAGAGATCGTCGACCTTTGAGGAGAAGAGGAGAAGAAACGCAACTGATGAAAGTTTGGAAAAAGGAAAAAACCCTAATTTTGACTAATATTATTAAGTTAGACCTTTTTTTTTAAAAAAAAAGGCACTGCCATCGCCATCACCATCTTGGCGCCTTACGTCGCCTATTTGGCATCGCCTCGCCACACTGTAAAATGGCGTGAAAGGCTCGCCTCGCCTCGCCATAGCGCCTTTGGCGAATGGCACTCGCCATTCACAACACTGAGTATACTAGCTATAGATGAAAGTATAGTTGTAAAAGTATACTAGCTATAGTATCTAACTTGGCCCCTGGATTTGCTTCAATGGCAAAGATAGTATAGCGCAAGATGTGTGGTAGGCGCACTTCAGTGGTCGAATCCTATTGGTTGTGAAGTCTGATGTACAAGAGGAGAAACTAGATGGCAAACCTATTATCCACCAAATTTCAGAACTGATATCAGAAAATTTCATGGTTATAACAAAAAAAATCTAACTTATGCTACTTATTATTGGATGGTAGCTCCTCCTTCACATTAGTGTTTAACTGTGAGAGAGATGTGAATTTTTTAGACTAAAAGGAAGACTCTATCAAGAGGTTCCCAAAGACCAATTTATTTAAGGGTATGGTCTAATGGTCAATGAGGTGGAATGAAAACCATGGGAGATCAAGGTTTAAATCTCACTGGAGGCAAAAGATAGTAGGTGGTTTTTTCTGTTTGTCTAATCCCGGTGAGTAATTGTGCTGGTGGGAGGTAGCAATCGTCCAACGGAATTATCGAGGTACACATAAGCTGACCTGGACATCACCTTATTTTTACTAGGTCAATATGTCACTGGCTAATAGCAATGCTCCTGTCAATGCCAAGTCATTTGGGCAACTGCTGGTAAGCTCTTCATTGGCCTCTTTGAGGATTAATTTGATTGCCTCCTACAAGACCTAAAAGTGAAAGATATATGGGTATTATGGAGTTCCTCACTTTGATCAATTGGTCAAAGATTGGTAACAATAGATCTCCCTGTCTCAACATCTTTGAGCACCATGCATTCCCCCTCTCCACCCCCAGAACACTCGAAGAAAATGAAGAAACAAAACAAGTTCCTGGTAGAACACTAACCAAAGAGAGTTTTTAATTATGACTGTGATATGTTTATAAGTATATTTATGCAGTGGTACTGGGAGCCGATGGCCATCTTGTGTAGCAAGTATAGCAGAGTGCTCAAGATAAATAAATTTTATGATCCTTACTGGTTTGCACAAAATGAGCTAATCCTCTCATAAAGGATCCTGCAGGCTGCAACGATTGCAACATCTAAGTTTTTGCCAGCCTGATAAAAAACACAGTTGTAGAAATGGCATCTTCTTAAGCAACCCGAGATTTCATTATATCACTTTAGTTTCCCCATTAACTCACTTGCTCCCCTTTCCACAATTGGAAAATGTTACCTCGTTATCGACTCTTCTTAGTCATAGTTTTGTCAATTTCAGAATATGTTAACAGTTATCAAACTGGTTTCTTTTGTCCAAACGTTTGAACTTCTGTTGAGGTCTTTCCTTGTTTATTGTGTGGAGCACCTGTCTTGTTGGCACCAAATGTCTACTGTTGATATTCATGATTGATCTTACGAGTCACTTTATATCCAGGGGAACTGGTAAATACACTAATCAAACATAAAGGGCCAATCTTCTCTTTGAAGTGGAATAAGAAAGGTGATTATCTCCTTAGTGGTAGTGTAGACAAAACCGCAATTGTATGGGATGTAAAGTCAGGCGAATGGAAGCAGCAATTTGAATTTCATTCAGGTGCTTTTCCTTGTTCTTTTTTACTGTTGAACTTTTCCACTATGATACAGTTTTGTTTCTCTTTCTTGTCTAACCATTTATATATAATTGTATTCCAGCTCCAACTCTTGATGTTGATTGGCGAAACAACAATTCCTTTGCGACTTGCTCCACTGATAACATGATTTATGTTTGTAAAGTTGGAGAGAGTCGGCCTCTCAAAGCTTTCTCGGGACATCAGGTGGCGTTCCCGTATTCTTTTTTGATCGGAAAAGTTGTTCCATACTCCCTCCATTCACTTTTACTCATACATTTGGACTTGGCACACTTATTAAGAAAACAATAATTGACATGGCTATTTTATCACACTACCCCTATTAATTGATGTTTAGTATTAGGTCTTGAAAAATGATTTGGAGAATAAGTAATTAATGCTAAGGGTAAAACATGGAAAAAAATAGTTGTCTTTTTTTGGTATGTTAAAAGTGACAAGTAAAAGTGGAAATCTATTTTTGGAATAGTGGACAAGTAAAAGTGAACAGTGTGTGTATTTAGTTACTGATGCCAATATATATTTTATTGGAGCTGGTGTGCTGTGCACCTTTGTGAGGGAAAACAGGAGGACGAGGAGCTCAAAAAAGATCAACTCTCTTGAGCTCTGTGCACATCACGTCATACAATGCTCTCATAATGTTTCAGACAAAAGCCTAATTGTGAAAGTTATCCTAAAATATGTTTACCTCTATTGCCTTGGTTGAGTTACCTGATTATTAAGATAGCCTGTATTTATTCTATCGCTGTATGCCTTGTTGCTCATGATGTTTTAACTTGTAGTTACACATATGGTGTAACAAGGGTGATAGGCTAACGAAACTTATGACCCCTTCCTCTGGCCATGTAAAAAAATGGTTGGGCTGCCAGAAGATTTCTCAAGCAAATGCATAATCATGCAACTGTGCACAAGAATATCTCCAACAATCATTTCCTTACCTTTTACTTGGAATTGGAATTTCATCTTATGAGTTGTGCTTCTAATATTTTGTGTTCTAGAATACATACTATTTTTTTATGACAAGAATACATACTATTTTGCGAGTTTAAGTCCTATTCAAATGCTAACTTTTAACATGCTAGATTGTAGGAATGCAATTTTCAAGCACTCTCTTTGTGAGTGTTGTTAAAAGTTTCCATCTTGTTATTGCAGAGTGAAGTCAATGCAATCAAGTGGGACCCCTCAGGCTCCTTGTTGGCGTCATGCTCTGATGACACCACAGCTAAGGTAATTGCTAACGTACACTCTCATAAAATTAATAGCTGGAGAAGGTTCCTCCACACGTTTCAGAAAATTGCTGACTAGGGCATTCCTATTACCTAGTCTGCACTAATTGCACTCATATAGTTATCTAAATTCAGAATTCAGTTATCACAGATTAGCTGATACAAATGTGTGTACTTTTAGTTTTCTTCTGATAATTTTGCTCATATCATATTTTGTTTCTTTTAGTGATAAATTTGTTTTCTGATAATCAATATGCCCTCTCTTAACCTCGTAGAAAAATCATGTCTCAATCCCATGCTTGTGGGGTCCACTATAGTCTATATCCATTCTGCTCTATCTTGGACTTGTTTCGTTTCACGGTGCAATAATTTGTCCTTTTAGGACAACTTTGTTCTCTCAAGTTAGGGATTCTCTACATCTCACACCAGTTCCTTGCTGTCATACACCTTTAGCATTTAAATGAAAAAAAAAAGTTATCATCACAAAACATAAATAAATAAAAATTGCATTTCGACCTGGATTCCTGAATGCTAAATTAATAATCCCCAAGCACATTCCAGAACTTCAGTTCCTTCTTTATATAAAATATTTTTTAGTAGAAGAAGAGATTGCATGGAAGGTGATTCACATTTTCACTTTAAGATGGGATTTCAAATTTATGGTGATTGATGTTTTGTAAAATTGGTGGTGGATGACTCTTATCCCCTTTGCAGATATGGAGTGTGAAACAAGATACCTGCTTGCATGATTTCAGAGAGCATGCCAAGGTGCAGCATATAAGTTTATATATACATATACAAACTTCTCTTTTGTTTGATTCATGTAATCGGATGACACACCAATTAATTACGTTGTTCAATTTTCTAGGAGATCTATACCATCAGATGGAGTCCATCTGGCCCTGGTACGAGCAACCCAAATCAACAGTTGTTGCTGGCAAGGTAATTATGTTAACCCTTAGGGATTTCTCAGTTATCAAAACCCTATTGCCACAGATGATTCTTTGCATGAGCTACTGTTTCTACCATAATTGTCTGTCACCTGGTAACCTCAAGGCTCTCCTTCCTATCATATCTCGTCCTATGATTGTATTATAATTAGTGGGTTAAGGGATGACCGTTCTCTATGTTGCGTAGTTTTTGTTTTCCTCCTTGTATTGAGTTGTCCTTGCTAATCCGTGGCTGTTCTACTTTTACCACTTGAAGCTTGCTTTCTTCTCAGTGATTCATGGTGAAGATGGCAAGTTAACTATTCAAACTATTAAACCAATTAACCCCCTCTTATCCTCGTGATAGCCTTTCAAATTGAGTTCAATTCTACTCTTATTTTTCTACACCTTAAAAGGTAGTTATTTAGTATTGGAATGAAATGGGCTAGAACCCATTTGGATGAATGATTTAGATGGCCGAACTCAACTACTAGATTGGGACTGAAGCATACACGGTCAATTTACTTATTTTTATTTTTCTCTCTTTTAAAGCATGGGGGAAGATAGCTTCCTATTAACTCCTCATTACACTTCTTCTATTTCATAGAGTGACAATATCTCCAGAAATATATGATGTGCACATTAGGAGACTATTATTGACCCCTACTCCTGCCTTCTTAATGCTGTCCCTGCAATTTTCTTCAATATGTCCTTACTTAGCTATCTGCATGTAATTGTCTATTAAATAGCTTAGGTTTGTCCGATTTTGCTTCATGTTCTACATCCCTTCACACTCTTGAGGAATAACCCGAGTATCAGACAATGAGTACCTTATTTTGTGGTTTCTTCACTCTTATATTTCTTGTGCCTGTTTTTTCATCCAAACTTTTAATTTCTTGTGCAGTGCTTCTTTTGACTCCACAGTGAAGCTTTGGGATGTTGAAATTGGCCGTCTCGTCCACAGCTTGAATGGTCATAGGTAATGGATGTAATTTTCTTGTTGCTTATTACGTTTTCCATGAAAAATGCTGTGAGGTGATCACACAATCTTATTATAGAAGAAGTCATTGCTGCTTAACAAAAATAGTTGTGTCAATTATATTACTGGTGGGACAAAAATAAACTCCTAATGTGGTGATTTTTTTCGGTTCGCTTGGTTGAACTAATGATTTCTTTTGGTTATTTTTATTACTGGTTTACTATTATTTACTTGTAGGAGAGTGCCTTAAGGATAGCATGGAAAAGCTAGACAGTTTCTCTTGTCTCCGTCTTTAAATATTTCTATTATTCTTGTTATGTGACCGGATTTCTGTTAGTACTCATTGGGGTCTCTTCCATTTTAAACCCAGGGATCCTGTTTACTCTGTCGCATTTAGCCCAAACAGCGAGTACTTGGCTACCGGATCATTGGATAGATGCTTGAATATATGGTCTGTGAAAGACGCCAAGATCATAAAAACGTACAGTGGAAATGGTGGAATCTTTGAAGTGTGCTGGAACAAGGAAGGCAGCAAGGTCGCAGCTTGTTTTGCAGACAATGTGGTGTGTGTCTTTGATGTTCGGATGTAGGGTTGCAGAAGAAACATGAAAAAGATCGAGTTGAACCAACATGCACTTGTAACAAGCAACGTTTGCTTGGTGGTAAAAGTGTGTTTGGTTGACGCATGTAGAATTGTAGAACAGTTGATATTCAACAAATCAGTATTTGTACCGTGTTGTAGATATGCAGATAGGATCATGGTACTGACCTAGGTTTAGGTTTTGGTACAGCTGAAGCTGTAAATTACAGCCATTGTACTGTGTTGAAAGTGAGGAAGCTGCAGCGGCAGCGACTCTTCTGTCGCAGCTTATTTGTTACCCAAAATGTTGATATCAAGTTAAATTAATTGTATTTCTCGCCAGTTTCAGGTTGATGTTCTACTGCTAACACCGTCGGAGACTCGAGCAGGTTCGCCACCCTCTACTGCAAACCCAATATGACTGAGATAGGGATTGGGTTAGAACAGTATACAGGCAACATAGTTTTCACCTATATGGATTTCCCCCCTTCCATTATGCCCTATCTTGCATGTCTTTTGTGACAACTTCCTTTAATGTAATTTTAGGTCTATCTCGTCTCTTTTTAAAACCTTTTACTTGCTATAGGTTCACAGCTACGGATTGGTGCATTTATAGGTTGATATAGAATATGTTCCTGCATTTTATCCATGTGTGCTACTTCTCTTAGGGCAAATGTGATCATTTCTAATCCCTATACTTAAAAATATTCATTTTTAAAAAATACTATACTTTATACTTATTTAGAAAAATACCTAATAGCTATGTAGGTTGAAGGTATATAATTTACATGATATATTTGTGTACTACTAGTATTCTACCAACTACCTTCAGGATATGCAATTTACACGTTATATACAATAGTATGATTCAACTCTTTATATGTACCTTTCTCCATTGATGTCAATCAGGTCTGCTCATGATTTTATACCGTATGCTACTAATATACAATTTACTGCAACAGGATAATATAACCATATATATAATCCTTCTAGGAGAGGGGTATTCTAACTAACCTTTCTAATTATTTCATTTTAGTAAATTTGGTTCAAACTAAGAGTTTGTATTAAGAAATTCATTGAATATGTACAAATTGTTAATCTTATTTAGAATCAGAATTTCGACCTCGTAAACTTTAAATTAACTAGAAATAGGTGGATAAATAATTTTTACCTACGTAGATATTTGTGTAAAAATTCTTTATAAAAAAACTCTAGTATGTATCTTCTTTACATGTGGAATGAAATGACCAGAGCTTCACAAGTCACAAGTCACAACATCCAAAATAAAGGATAACAAAAGTAGGAAATAAAAGCTGTAAACGTCTCAAATTTCAAATTCAAAAGGGTACAAAATTTGAAACATAAAGATACTCACAAAAAATAATTAAAAGTTGAATCTTTCATGAAGATCACGAGAATTCTGAAATTTCACTTATTACCTCTGTATCAAAATAAGGAAAAAAAAACGGTTGGTCCATATTGACTAGCCACGCTCCTTAAATTTTTTTAATTAGAAATATATTTTACTAAATTAACTTTATTGATAATATTTTGGTACTATAAATGTGACTAATACTATATTTTGGTCAGTTTACTCATTTTATATCATTATTTCATATTTTCTCTAGTCTAATATTAAGTGAATTGTTGGGTATGACATGCCCCTTGAGAAAATAATTATGATATAACTCAAAGACTATTTTTCACTATTACTCTTGATTATTCCCAAATTATTGTGCTAAAAAATGTTAAGTAGTTAAGATCTCATTGAATTAAAGAATAAGTTCCAACAATTCTCTTGAACTTTGATCATTCACTTATTTTGAATTATATTAAAAAAGTCGCAACAATTTACTTAATATGAACTAAAGGAAATAAATACTAAGGTTAATATGAGGGGGAAAAAACTCTTAATTTGCTAAAATAGACCGAGAGAGTAGCCCTTTAATATAAAAATATAGTATGAAACAATTCCTACTACCCTTTGGTCTTAATTTTTAAAGCAACACGTTAATTTGAGATACTTTTCTTTTGCCAAGAAAACACTTATTTTAAGACAAAAGAGTACTTGTATCATCATTGGATACTCACATATTTTCCACTCTTCTATGAGAAAATAACAAACCAGAAATGAGACTACAAGCTGCAAAAGTATACTACTGAAAATGAACCCAATGAATTCAACAAATGTATTCTTTAATTCTGAAGCTATTTGGGCTTTTTACATAAAATGATTTGAATCTCTATCAAATACTACCAAACATCATCTCTAGAATACTAGACTAGTAAATGGAACCAATAACTTCACAATCTATTCAATGGTTCTAAAAGCCAAAACATCTACCAATTTCTGACTGTGCTACAAAAATTTGCCAAACTTTATCTTACTACCAACTAGTAAATCCTTGCATAGGACTGCAAAAACTACTAAAACAAACTAATGCCCTCCACGCCCTTAAAGCACCGTTGGCCATCCATCCAAGTTGAGCAAAACCAAGAACACAGTCCATTCGTTCTGGGAACCGTTGGCACTTTCTAAGCTGTATGTCCAAGCAGAAGCATAATTTATAACTGTCTTGTATCTTCAAAGAATGAAGCTGGTATTTCCACGAGGGAGGTCAACGTTGACACGCATTTGAACTGTAACAAGTAAATGACAAGTGAAGTTAAATAGCTGAATGAATCAAGAATCTACAACAAATTAATCAATGATCAACTTAGATTATTTACCTTATGCTGCTTATATTTGTCCCTCACAGCAACTAAAGAACCACCACGTCTACTTAATTGCAAGTCGTGTAGGATAAGAACACATTCTTTCAAGTCTGATGCTTTATATCCCGAATATCGTTGAAGAGCTGCACTCCATGGATGTGCATTTGGTTGTAGTGTAAACCTTGAAAGGAATATAACAGAAGCAGCCACCAAAGAAGGTAAGAATTTCACACAGCTATAATCCATTATGCTCAACTCTGATAGGTAATAGCCCAAGAACTCCAACTGCAAATTGGGGGTTTTATATTCTTCTTGAGCAATCCCGGTAAATCTTCTGAGAAATGTTTTCACAGTGGGATTCCCCATCTCAAATTGGAGCGAATTTAGCACATCAGCTTCCATCTTCACCACCTCTTCCTTCGTATATGTATTGTCTGTAATGTAACAAAAATCTTCAACATGTGGTGGACTAATCTCCTCATACTTCCTGTAAATCATCAAATCAGAATACTCTCATTAGCAAAGTCATATACATTAGCCAAATTTCTTGGGGGATTCAATTCAATGTCAAGCTAAGACACTTACGCAGCAATAAGCATCGAAGAAACACCTAAAAGCTGAAGTTTTTGCCTGGTGATGACATTCGTGGATAAGAATCGGTCAAGGTAGGAAACAGTAAGGTATAATGTGTCTGAAAGTAGCTTGTATTCCTCTGAAACTTCCACCAGCCAATCAACCAATATCCCTCTCATGGTTGCACTCACATCCTTTTGAACCTTCTCTAAGTAATCAGGCAAAGGTCTCCTCTTTTCGTCAATCTGAACACAAAAATCAACAGCTTTGTCAAACCTCAAGCAGTAACACCATTGTTATAGACCTTCAACTCAGATCCAATAATTCATAACAGTTAGCACAATTGAATTTCCAGTATCCTAACTTTAATTTAAACAAATTCAATTGCAAAATAAGTCAACAACAGCATACCCAGCGTAATCACACAAGACATAAGAAACAAAAATCAAGTTCAACAAACAAATAACCATAGCAACAACTACAACATTTAAATCTCAAATTAGTCATCTTGGCTGTGTAAATCTCCAGTATCTATTTCACTCCATTTGAACCAATTACATTCAAATACTGTACACTTTCTTAAATAAGTAAAATATTTAAGTGTTTGGGAGGAGATTACAAGATGGGAAATCGAATGTTCACTGACAAGGTGAAAATTCAAGTACCCAACGAACTAAACTACTAAGATTCTCCAATCCAAATAGTATATACATGGAGCGAATAAAAGAACTTTTTCAATACTAAAAGAATAAACGAACCTCCATTTTACGAAGGTAATCATATATATCAGAAACATAAGCTGTACACATCTGAGGATCATCAACATCATCATCAACAACAGTCACTTCCTTCTCATCAACAGTCTTACTAGCCACAACCCTTTTCACCTTCTTCTTAGATTTTGGTTTCTGAATTTTACTCTCCAAACCCTTAATCTGTTTCACACCCACAATAGAAAAATTCTGAATCTCACCCAAAACAACCCTCTTCTTACTCGGCCTTCGATGTTCTTGTGGAGCCATACCCTCTGCTGACCTTTTCTTTGCTAAACGCGTAACTCTACCACAATTTTCTGAATCCGCCATTAATGCACCTCTCCCTCTTCCTCGCTCTTTCTCTTTCAGTTACAAGAAAGAAACAAGAAAAGAAAGAGCAAAGAGTTTGGAGATTGAAGAAAAATGAGAGGTTTATATACATATACCGCCAATGTTTGAGTTGAATTTTTTCGAAAAATTTAGAGTGAGCGGGCGGGCGCAGGCGTTTTTTTGAAGTTATTTTGGGAAAATGAGATTTGGAGGGTGATGACAAAAGTTAAAAACAAAGAAGCGAGGTGTTCTTTTTTTTGGTTAAATACAGAGTTGTTTCAGCTTTTGGGGGGCCAAACTGTTTTGAAATTCGAAGTTGGTAAAATTTGGCTAATTTTCATTTTTCCCTCCCTCCCTCCCACCCGCTCCCTCCCACCCGCTCCCTGACTCTTATATATATACTAGATAAGGGTGCCCGTGCAAGGCACGGGCATATTGTGGGGATAAAAATAGTTGTAAAGAAAGACGTGCAAATATGCAACATGATTAAATAAATTTCAATGTTAAGACATTTCATAGTATGTTAAATATATTTTGCAGAATGTTATACATTGAACTTTCTATGAAGGCCAAAACACATACACTATATGTAGTTTAATATTTGTT
>JAJOOS010008569.1:0-43806 GCA_029582725.1 Solanum chiquidenum
CCCCCCTTGATTATGCTTATTGCTCATGGTCATTTAATTGCTTCCGCGACCAAGGATGTGTAATGATACGCTATGAGGCTTGTTTGGGGTTCCTTCGGGTTCCCCATTCGCCGGTCACGTCTAGGCCCTAGGCTTGGGTCGTGACAGAAACGATTCCTACAATATAAGCACGATTACAAGCACTCAACGTAACAGCTGGTACAAAAGCAATAAGGCACTCTATCAGGTCCCTGCTGCTTTGAAGCTTGAAAATCTCTCTTTTAATGAATGAATATTTTGTTGTTTGAATGTTGAATATATCAACCACGAAGAGCTATTGTCCAGCGTACAATCAATCTTGTCCGTTCTGATTGGTTAAGGACACTGGCATCTCACCAACCTTCTGACGCGGACAACTTTCCAGCTGTACCGCATATGACCCTGAACGAGCATATTCTGCAGAGGACCGGGTCCCTGCACTTGTGAGGAGATCATCAAAATATCTGGGAGCATTAAGACTTATCATTATTATTATTTTCAAACCCTAAACCCATGCTCTTCGCCCCTCTCATGGAGATTTGAGGGCGGCAATCTTATGTCTGTTTTAGTCGTGTCCCAGCCTCCTGCTGGGGACAAAACACCACCACAACATATCCAAAATACTACTGATTCAACACATAAACCAACACACATTGCACAACTTCAAACTCAACTTTCGTAGGTGATGGTTTCACAATTAACTTGCCTTGATAACAAGTAGTACAAGAAAATTCATCATTTAAAAAATATTTAGATTCATTAATGTATGTCCATTTGAATTTTCTATAATTCTTCTCATCATTATCAAAAGTCATCATTCTTTATGAATGGAACACAATCATCTAAGCATATCAAATTATGATAACTTAGTACCTCATTCCACATTCATGTGCATTATTCAATCAGTTGTCTTCTTCAGACATATTATGCACTGTTGCCACATTCACTATGGAATGAAGCAGTTTCAATGAGATAGATTTCATAACTTTTTTTTTTTAATAAAAAACACATTATTTTGCATTAGTCATCATTATATCATCAATATAGTGCATTGAGACTCTAACCCAACGTCTTATCCATGTAAATACATTTAATGCCATAAATTAATAAAATTTAAACCCAACATCTTATCAATACACCAAGCTTGAATTTGATATCTTACCCTCTTAATGCGATTAAACATAAATCCCTTGTCTTATTCTCAATACCACAGAACTCAGTCATCAGCCTTTTGAAAATCTTATGACTATTTTTGGTGATTATTAATTTAAAGATAATTTAGATTTGAGAAGTATTAATGCCACACACTTTCAAGATGGCCACCACAATTATTTTCCAAAATTTACTAAAATCATACCCATGAAATTATGAACATACCTTAGTCATATACAGTGAACTGGTTTTCTCTCCGTACCCAAAGAAATCATCGATTCTTTTCCACCGTAGCCACCTAGATTAATTAAAAAAATAATTTTTCATAATGAATGGGATATATACCTCCAGCAACGTTAGCTTCGTTAATCTCGTAGACCCTATACTACTATGGTGATCTAAACTTAAGTAAAAGACTAGAAATTTTCGTTGATAATGTGTTATGAAACTATATATAAAACAATAAGAAATTATAATAGAGAAAGACTTATTATTACTCTTTGAATGATATTTGGTGACTGAGATATAGATCAATTAGGAAGAACCCTTTTATTTATAGAAGAAAACTGACTTGGTCCGTAAGTAAATTCCTAACTTTTGTCCAAAAAAATCCACATAATAGATATTAACTATTATACAAATATATTATAACATTTAGCATTTTATAGTTTGCCATTTTTTTTTCAAACATAATTTTACTACTAGCTTGTTAGGCGAATCTATTTAATTATTTATAAAAATGGTAGTGTTTAACCAGTTTTTCTTTTAAGAAAAGGAATTGATAAATGAATAGTTTCAAAACTATTTTCTAAATTATCTGTCCAAATACAAATTATTACTGGCAAAAGACACATTTTTCAAAATAATTTAAGTAAATTCATACTCCCTTCGTTTTAGAAAGAATGATCTACTTTTCTTTTTAGTCTTTAAAAAAAAATAACCTTTTTTTTTTGCAACATTTTAATTTCAATTTTTTCACATGATATGTTTTAGGCTATAAGATTAAAATATATTTGACATAATTTTAATTTAAGATCACAAGATAGAAAAATGTTACTCCCTCTATTCACTTTTACTTGTCACTTGTTTCAAAAATAGATTTTTATTTTTACTTGTTACTTGTTTCAAAAATAGATTTTTATTTTTACTTGTCACTTTTGACATATCAAGAAAAAATAATAAATTTTTTCATGTTTAAATCATTTTTCAAGACATTATTTAATAGATATAGTTTGGTAAAATAACTATCTATATCAATAATTATTTTTGGCGTAACAAGTACTCCCTCCGTTCCATTTTATATGTCATTCATTTCTATAAATAGTTTGTCCATAATACTTGTCATTTCATAAAATCAATGCATAAATTAACATATTGTTCCTTTTTTACCCTTGTGAGTTATTAGCATTGAAAACATACATTTGACCAGTTTAGAAAAATTAAGTAAATGATTCATATTCATTGGTTAAATTAATTAATCAAAATAAATTTAGTTCATATTCATTGATTAAAAACTTGAGATCCAAAAAAATTAAATAAGAGTAAAGTTACATCATTTCTTAATGCAAGTGCAAAATTAAAATAAGATATTTCGAATATATAAAATGATACGGAGGCAGTAAAATTGAATGGAGGAAGTAGTAAACTCGTGTTAAGTCAAACTAGGTTATTAAATATAGTAGTAGGCACATCGGAATATCCCCCATTTATCTAAGTACCAAACTAATCTTCTTCCTTAGAAGTCCAGCATCTGAGTTTGAAACCTGCTTTTCAACTAATTTATCATTCCATTATCCTTCATTCACACTCCATTTTCCGGTAGATCAACTCTTGACACGAAGCTGCTTCAAGAATTTCTTTGAGGTAAACTCATTCTCGATACTGCCCGCTACACCCTTTCAATTTCGATTCTAATTTTCTTTTCTCTGAAATATACTTTTTTTGTGGATGATGAATTCCGATTCAGTCTCCTTCAAGCCTATGGCTGTACCCACAAAAGAGGACGAAGATCCACCCATTTCCTCCACTTCATTGCTTTCCTTTGACACAGATGACTGTTCCCCATCGTTTCCTACAAAAACCCCTTTCAATTCGGTAATTTTTACAGCTTTGATTCTCGTCACTTGTGTATCTCTATCTACAGCTATTACCTTTGCTTTCCTCTTCTTTTCACATTCTTCTATCTCCTCTGTTTCGCATGTATCTCGCCCACTTCAAAAACTCAAACATCCTGTTGTTCTCTTGATTTCATCTGATGGGTTTCGCTTTGGGTATCAGTACAAGACGGATACCCCTAATATCCATAGATTGATTAGGAATGGGACAGAAGCTGAACTGGGTTTAATTCCTGTATTCCCAACTTTAACTTTTCCTAATCATTATGCTATTGTTACTGGTTTGTACCCTGCTTATCATGGTATTATAAATAACTATTTCCTTGATCCGATTACTGGAGAGCATTTCAATATGGGGAGTCATGATCCTAAGTGGTGGCTCGGTGAGCCGCTTTGGGAGACTGTAGTCAATCATGGTCTTAAGGCTGCTACTTATTTCTGGCCTGGATCTGAGGTAAATAAAGGAGGCTGGACTTGTCCAGAGTCTCTTTGTAAGAGGTATAATGGTTCTGTGCCATTTGAAGAACGAGTTGATACTGTTTTGAAATATTTTGATTTGCCAAATGATGAAATTCCATCGTTTATGACACTCTATTTTGAAGACCCTGATCATCAGGGTCACAAGGTTGGGCCTGATGATCCTCAAATCACTGAAGCCGTTGCAAGAGTTGATGGGATGATTGGGAAGTTGATCCAAGGCTTAGAAGCAAGAGGGGTTTTTGAGGATGTGAATATTATAATGGTTGGCGATCATGGTATGGTTGGCACCTGCGATAGAAAGTTAATTTTCTTGGAGGATTTGGCTCCGTGGATTGAAATTCCAAAGGATTGGATACAGTCATATAGTCCATTGCTTTCCATTCGTCCACCACCAAGTTACTCTGCCAAGGATGTAGTTACCAAGATGAATGAGGGCTTGAAATCAGGGAAGGTTAACAATGGGCAGTATTTGAAAGTCTATCTAAAGGAGGAACTGCCTGATCGGCTGCATTATTCTGCGAGTGATCGAATACCACCCATCATTGGGTTGATCGATGAAGCATTTAAGGTCGAACAGAAGAGCTCAAAAAGGTTTGAATGTGGTGGATCTCATGGTTATGACAATGCATTCTTCTCAATGAGGACCATTTTCATTGGCCATGGTCCTAAGTTTGCTAGTGGCCGTAAAGTCCCATCTTTTGAGAATGTTCAGATTTACAACCTAGTTACCAAAATCCTTAATATACAAGGAGCATCCAATAATGGGACAACATCATTTCCAGACACGATTCTCTTACCCAGCCACTGAGTTGTAGCTAATTATGAATATATTCTTTATGCTACCAGAGGTGAGAGATCATCATGTGATTTTTATATGCTTCTCTTAACAATTAGAAAATATTGTCAAGTTGATTTGAGGTGATGATCTAGTGCTGAAGGTTATGCACCTCTGTACCTCGTGGCATCATTTCACTTTTGTCGGCGTCCAGATTTATAGTCTCTTAGGTGTTGCAACTTCTATTTTGTAGCTGGCTTATTTTAATATTAGTAAATTGTTGCTGCTATTTAGATAGAAAATGAATTGATAAATGAATAATGTTCAATATGTTTGTTGACCGTATCCGTATTCTACCTTTTACTCCATTTTCCTGGCATGTATTATGTTATCTATCATCTCCGTTATATTTGTGGATTCAAAAATTATACAATCTCCTGCGTCCCGTTATTATATTTCCGAAGGAAGAACTTGGAGAGTAGAATAGAAATACCAAAAGTCAACTATCTGTTTATCATGTGTGATTGGTAGTAAGAATATTAAGGTCATTGACACCATAGCCCGTGCTCTTAATCAGGGGTTAAGCTTATATCTAGTTTATGTAGTCATTTTTGTTGTCCCTTTGTTGCATCATCAAGGCAGTAGCCTCTGATGGTAATTGTTGTTATTGGTGCATTTTTTTCATGATAATAAGATATCTTTATATGTTAGGACTTGTGGTTGAAAATCTACCTTCGATTGTTCCTCTTCGTTGCAGAACTTTTTGGAGATACTTGTAATGTCATACTTGATCTCAAAGTTGTTTCCCTAAAGCATTGCCAAACCAAAATCGCCTGCTGTTAGAGTCTTCTTTCTTCTTGGCTATCCAGAGAGGTTGTTTTTTTGGCAAGATAGACCTTTCGGTGTTTGTGAACTTGTAGAGTTTGATAATTATTTCACATTTTTTCTTTCTTGATAACTGATAGTACCTTTCTTTTGATTGGATATGAAAAATGTTTTGTGTCTGTTAGTTGCTCTACTTCCTTGGCTAAACAGATGTTACAGGCTATATGGAGGTGAGGAATGATAATGATGGATCACTAAGAGTGTTTTTGGTATTTCCAATTTCCTCACGTTGGAACATTTCCTAAAATTGTGTACCAATGAAATATTAGGAAGGAAGTAGTTTTTCTCTATAAGCATTTTTTAAAATATATTAGTCAAAGACGAATCACATTAACAATATATTTTTTAAATTATTTGACCAAATACAAATTAGTACTTGCCAAAAACACATATTTCAAAATAAGTTTTAGAAATTTAAGCAAATAGATATAAGACATATCGTGATAGGCAAATAGGAATCTGAGCACGAAATTGATCTTTGGGCAGAAGTCCAGCATCTGAATTGGTAATTCCCCCGTCTTTCAGCTAATCCATCATTCCATTTTCCAGTAGATAGATCAACTATAGATGAAGGAATTGCTTTGATCAACTCATCATTCGATTTCAGGTAAACTCATTTTTGATACAACCCGGCTACACCCTTTCAATTCTCTGTATTTCGATTGCAATTTTCTATGCTCTGCAATATACCTTTATACTGTGGATGATGAATTCGGATTCAATCTCCTTCAAGCCTATGGCTGTACCCACAAAGGAGGAGGACGAAGACCCACCCATTTCCTCCACTTCATTGCTTTCTTTTGACAAAGATGACTGTTCCACATCTATTCCCCCAAAACCACCTTTCTCTTCTGTAATTTTCACACCTCTGATTCTCGTCACTTGTGTATCTCTATCTACAGCTATTATCTTTGCTTACCTCTTCTTTTCACATTCTTCTGTCTCCTCTATTTCTCATGTATCACGCCCACTTCAAAAACTCAAACATCCTGTTGTTCTTTTGATTTCATCCGATGGATTTCGCTTTGGATATCAGTACAAAACAGATACCCCTAATATAGATAGATTGATTAGGAATGGGACAGAAGCAGAACTTGGTTTAATTCCTGTATTCCCAACTTTGACGTTTCCTAATCATTATGCCATTGTGACTGGTTTGTATCCTGCTTATCATGGTATTATAAACAACTTTTTCCTTGATCCAAATATTAGAGAGCCTTTCACTATGGCGAGTTATGATCCTAAGTGGTGGCTCGGTGAGCCACTTTGGGAGACTGTTGTCAATCATGGTCTTAAGGCTGCTACTTATTTCTGGCCTGGATCTGAGGTGAATAAAGGAGGTTGGACTTGTCCGGAATCTCTCTGTAAGATCTATAATGGTTCTGTCCCATTTGAAGAACGTGTTGATACTGTTTTGAACTACTTTGATCTGCCAAATGATGAGATTCCGTCGTTTATGACACTCTATTTTGGAGACCCTGATCATCAGGGTCACAAGGTTGGGCCAGATGATCCTCAGATCACTGAAGCCATTGCAAGAGTTGATGTGATGATTGGAAAGTTGATCCAAGGTTTAGAAGCAAGAGGGTTTTTTGAGGATGTGAACATTATAATGCTTGGCGACCATGGTATGGTTGGCACTTGCGATACCAAGTTAATCTTTTTGGAGGATTTGGCTCGGTGGATTAAAATTCCAAAGGATTGGATACAGTCATATAGTCCACTGCTTTCCATTCGTCCACCACCAAGTTACTCTGTCAAAGATGTCGTTACCAAGATGAATGAGGGATTAAAGTCAGGGAAGGTTAACAATGGGCAGTATTTGAAAGTCTATCTAAAGGAGGAACTGCCTGATCGGCTGCATTATTCTGAGAGTGATCGAATACCACCCATCATTGGGTTGATTGATGAAGCATTTAAGGTCGAACAAAAGAGCTCAAAAAGGAATGAATGTGGTGGATCTCATGGTTATGACAATGCATTCTTCTCAATGAGGTCTATTTTCATCGGCCATGGTCCTAAGTTTGCTAGGGGCCGCAAAGTCCCATCATTTGAGAATGTTCAGATTTACAACATGGTTACCACAATCCTTAACATACAAGGAGCATCCAATAATGGAACATCATCATTTCCAAAGACGATTCTTTTACCCAGCCACTGAGATTCAGCCAATTAGGAATGTATTCTTTCTGCTACAAGAGGTGATAAAACATCATGTGATTTTTGTATGCGTCTCTTAACAGTTAGAGAATATTGTTAAGTTGATGAACTAGTGCTGAAGGTTATGCAACTCTGTACCTCGTGGCATCTTTTACCTTTTGTTAGTTTCCCGATTTGTAGTTCTATTAGGTGTTGTAACTTCTGTTTAGCAGCTGACTTATTTTAAGATTAGTAAATTGTTGTTGTTATGTAGATATAGAATGAATTGATAAATGAATAATTTTCAAAATATTTGTTAATTGTATCCATATTTTACCTTTTACTCCATGTTCTTGACATATATCATGTTATCTATCATTGTTAGTCAGTTAGCTGAAGAATACAATTAGGGGAAAAGTTGGTTAAATAACAGAATTAGATAGATAGCAGATTTGGAATCAGATTTCAATTCATTGCAACTCAGCTATAAAAGCTTTTACACTTTACTTTGAATATGATGAATATATACATTACTTTTGCTTCTACCTGAATCTTCTTCTACTTTTCTATCTTCTTCCCTTTCATCTTCAATAGTTGTCAATCCGAGTTTCTCTATAGAACTCCTGTCCATCTGCTAAAGCCTCGGATTCGGCTAACAGGGGAGGGGTTAGGGATGAAGGGAGAGAGCATTCCTTCAACACCTTTGAATGAGAAAGAATGTTCCTTATATGATGTCCCATTCAGTGTTTCTGAATGATGATTTGATAGAATTGAAAATGTCAATGAGTGAAGCCGCCAAGTTCACAACTAAATTAAAATTAAACATTTTATTCAGTACTTAAGGGTGAAATGACCTCTAATTTCTCTCAGTGAAGAACCAAAAGTCAAGTATTTAGTTTGTGCTGCCATTTTTGTTGGTCCCTTTGTTGCCTCATCAATGCAGTAGCCTCTGATGGTAATTGTTGTGATTGGTGCATTTTGTTTCATGAGAATAAGATATCTTTATATGTTTGGAGTTGCGGTTGAAAATCTACCTTTGATTGTTGTTCTTCGTTGAAGAACTTTTCGGAGAAACTTGTAACGTCATACTTGATCTCAAAGTAGCTTCTATAAAGCATTGCTAAACCAAAATACTAAATAGCCTGCTGTTAGTGTACAACCATTCTCACTTGATAACTGATAGTACCTTTCTTTTGATTGTATATGAAAAATGTTCTCTGTGTTTTTTTCTGTGTCTGTTAGTTGTTGCTCCACTTCCTTGCTGAACAGATGCTCATTACAGGCTATATGGAGGTGAGGACTGATGATGTTGGATCATTAAGAGTGTGGTTGGTATCTCCATTTCCATTACTTTCTTCCTCTGCATCCTCCTTTCGGTTGATCAAAATATTTTGAAAAATATTTTTCTAGGAAAATAACTTTCATAATGAAAGTACGGAAAACAAGTTCCATAAGTGATATTTCAGGTTCAATGTCTCGTTCTCACCCACCCAACATCTTCAATTCCCATCCTACCCCATCTCCCATGAACATTGCCCACGTAGTATTTTTCTAGACGATAAATTAATAGTCTTGGCATAGTATTTTTTTTTCTTGTATACCAGATTTTAGATCCAACAAAATATTTTCTAAGAAAACATTTTTCATGAAAAATATTTTTCTCCATAAAAAACACATCTTATGTGCCTTGATTCTAATTAGTAACTGATCACTGAAATTTTTACACCATATATTAGAAGAAAAATTATGCATAGGATTGGAAATTATACTAAGTTGTTTTCGTCTTTTCTCATTTGATACCGAATTTTGTGTTAATGTGAAGGTTGAACGAATGAAAAAGGAATGGCGTGAACTAAACTTAACATCGGAAATTGGAAAGGTCAGTGGGTTATAATGGAGCAACTATGATTTTTATGCATTTTAATATTAAAATTAAAATATTAAATACATATGTTAATGGGTATAAATTGGTAAGAATGTGATTATTACTTTTGGTATAGCTCATATAACTATTCATGTCATGTTTTATCACTAATTGTCTCACAAATCTTTAAATGATTATCCATATTCTTGGCATTTATTTGTGGAAGAAATTCTACACTTATATAAAAGACTAAGTAAATTATTCGTGCTTTGCACGAGATTGAACTATTTTAGTAAATTTACATATTATAATTCGGTAATATCCGTATTTTCGATACATACACTACATTGTCAAGAACATTTTATCTTATGGCAAAACGTACCTCCAAAATCTTAAAATACTATATTTTTTTACTTTTTTTGTTGTTGTACACAAATCATGAGTCATAGAGATTTTAAGTATAAGAAAGAAGTCTAAGAAAATCTCCATGGAAATAGTTGGTTCGAAGTAACGAAATTTTCTAAATCCCAGGAAATTATAAAGAACAACATCAGTCATTAAAGAAGAGACAAAAAAGCCTCGAACATCAACACTCCTAAGTAAAGTGGAACATCACGTCCATACAAGAACATAATTAACTAAATTCAAATGGAGGACGTTCGACTCCTTTCTTATGAACCTCCATATTGAAATTAGTAGTACTTAGCTGATTAATTATGTTGTTATATTCCAGAACCTTCCATTTGTCAGTTACAATCCATTAGTTGGTTAGTTAGTTACAAGTATTAGTTAGTTAACTAGAGTTGAGTTAGTTAGTTAACTAGAGTTAGCTAGAGTCGGTTACAACATAGTTAACATGTATATATAACTGAGATAATTCTCATTCTGTAATTATGCTTTCTATGAATCAAATCAGAAATTCCCAATTCGTATTATCTCCTAGAATTTCTTCATGGTATCAGAGCAATGAATCTATGCTAGATTCACTGTTCATTTTTTTTCATCTTCGATTCTAAATGCTGGAGAATTTCGCCATTAACAGAGCTTGAGAATGGTGGATTCAACGATCTCTGAAGAAAATGTCACGGTTGCAGTTACAACAGATACTCTGGAAGGAATAGAGAAAAATCGTAATCACCCACTCTATCTTCATTTATCAGATACTCCGGATAGTGTTTTGACATCAATTCAACTTACATGAACTGAGAACTACTCACTATGGAGCAGATCTATGATGATAAACCTTCGGGAAAAGAATAAGCTAGGTTTTGTCCTTGGAATACAGGTAAGAAGTATGATTACAAACCTGAATTGGAGGAACAGTGGGAGAAATGCAATTCATTTGTGTTTGCTTGGATCATTAACACTGTTTCCAAAGAACTTTTGAGTGGAATTGTCTATGCTTCAGATGCAACAATGGTCTTGGTAGATCTGAATGAAAGGTTCAACAAAGTTGATGAATCGAGAAGTTATCAATTGCATTGATATATTTGCACTCTTCGTCAAGGAAATTTGAGAGTATCAGGTTATTTCACTAAGTTGCCTCTTCTATGGGATGAATTCGATGCATTGGTACCTCCACCTTCTTGTAATTGTGATAAGTCTAGAATATATGTTGATAATTTACAATTTTTACAGTTGTTTGCATTTTTTATGGGATTAAATGAAGTGTATAGTCATACATGAAGTCAGATTTTGATGATGAATCCATTGCCTAGCGTGTGCCATGATGATTTCTGATGAAAGTCAGCGAGTGACAACAGGATCACGAATAAGCAGAATCTATGGTTATGCATGTTGGGAGAGGTAATCACTATTCTGATCCTATGTTATACTTTGGAAATGGAAGAGGGGTTTCCAGTTCAATGGAAGATGGTTCTCAGATGTCTGATTCTATGACATATACTAGTAATGGTAGAGGTGCACACCATGATTCAATGGCACTACATACTGGACGAGGTGGATATTCAGGGGATGGAAATAGCAATTACATCAATCATAAGCCAAAGAGAAATTGGCATATGATATGTGACTATTATAAACTACATGGGCACACTAAGGACATATGTTACAAGCTAATTGGCTATCAAGACAATGGAATGCCAAGCTCACTGAAGCACTTTGTAATTCAGGATATGTTCAAAGTCACATGTAGTACTCTTTGTTCACCAAGAGAAGTACCACTGGTATGGTCATTATCTTAGTCTATGTAGATGATTTGCTCATCACAGGCAGTTACCCTAAGCTAGTTCAGGACACTAAGCAAGTAGTACATAGTTATTTTAAGATCAAAGACTTGGGTGAATTAAGGTACTTCTTAGGTATGGAGTTTTGCAGATCCAACAGGGGCATAGAGATGAATCAGAGAAAATATGCTTTGAAGCTTATCTCTGAGGCTGGGCTTCCAGGTGTACAACCATCTTCCACTCCCTTAGAATGCAATGTGAAGCTTACTTCTGCAGGATATGATGGTGACAACAATGATGTGTTATTTTTATGATGTTGGAAAGTATCAAAGAATGGTTGGGAGGGTTCTTTATTTGACCAACACAAGGCCTGACATTGCATTTGTTGTTCAGACATTGAGCCAATATAAGCAACAACCAAAATTCTCACATTGGAATGCAACATTGAGAGTGGTCAAATATGTCAAAGGAAGTCTAGGCATGGGGTTACTTATGAGCTCACATAAGAATCCTACACTAACTGGATACTGTGATGCAGACTAGGCTGCATGCCTCAACACCTAAAATTTGTCACTGGTTACATGTTAAAGTTTGGTGATTCATTAATTTCTTGGAAGTCCAAGAAGAAAAATATAGTATGTCACGCTCCGAGGCTATCCCCTTGACGTAAACACGGGACCTAGGATCATGAGTTACCCTAAGCTAACCCTGAGATGGCATATCATAAGCATACTTAACAAAGACTGTGCGGAAGCTAAAAACATAAGATAAACTAAATGATGGGGAATACCCAATCTAAGTCTGAATATATATAAAAACTGGAATAGAGTTTATAACACTGAACTATAACTCAAATACTAAGCTGAATCTGTCTATGTCTGAAATAAGCCTCTAACTGACTAGAGATGCTGGGACATGCCTTAGCTAACTTTAGCAAATACTGAAAACTTAAAAGACTAGACTAAATATAGAAGCATGTCTATTGTCCTCAAAATATGAGGACTCACCACTGAAGCTGCTGAAATGGAGATCGGGAGCCGATCGATGTGTGATCTGGATGCTGAGCACCTGAACCTATATCACGAGAAGATGTAGCGCAGAGTATGCGTCAGTAGTTGAAAGGTACTGAGCATGCATGATAGGATACATCCGAACAAACATATAACTGAACAAGACATACTGAGCAAATGATATAATCTGAACATGATGAACAAACTGAAATGATACTGAATATGAACTAAACTGAATACAATGACCAAGTACATAACATGCTGAAATTAAATACTGAAATATAACTGGGAACCTGGTCAAAGCACTAGAATCTGACTGTGGGAGCTACTAATAACCTACATAAAACCACATGAGCTAAATGTGAAGTCCAATGTATACGCCCCATTGAGAGGACCCAATATACCTTTCCAAGGGTATAACGATATGACTGGCGTGATCACTAAATATAATGCCCACATAGGGGACTTACAAACCTACGGGGGCACATAGTTCTGGGATTATGAGGGTGACTGACCCTAGTCCAACTCGGTATCTAGACTACTCCCAATTGAATATATGTATATGACACATTATGACTGAAATCCTGAAATGCTGGATAGCTCAATTACTGACATGCAACCTCTGAGAATGTAACAATTATAAATGATAATGTGACATTCGTAAACAGAAGCATGATTATCTGATTATACTAACCTAGCAAGTGCATTTCATGAACTAGAAGAATTACACTACTAGGGTTCTTAATTTCATGCAAGGAACTAAGCAACAATGTAACAACAACATGATAATCTGATTAGGAACATTCTAACAACTAATTCACAATAATTTCTAACATTCAAGAAACCCTAGGTCTAGATAATATGAAGGGAATCAAGAATTTGACTGAATTCTAGAGACCTAATGGGTGAAAGGAACCTATTAGTGAAATCCCACATACCTGGTGACGAATTCCACGGAGAAATCTTTTAATTTAGGGGGTGAAACAGATGAAAATCTATTGCGTTCTTGGAGAATGGTTTGTTCGACTCTTTCTCCTCTTTTGGTCTGAGTTTGCTAAATTTTGGTGAATGAATTGCTTAGGGTAGATTCTAATTAAGTTACTAGGCTTAAACAGACCAAAACTACGTAGTTTAGGGGTTAAATGACGTAGTTTAGGTGTCCAATGCATAGGGGAAAAGACCGAACGACCCCTGACTTAAAGCCTGACGCAGCCGACCACGACCCCCTCTGACGGACCATTAAAAGGACCACGGACCGTCAAGCTGGTCGTGGTCCTTGGTCAAGTGGCGACTGGTTCTGGGAGTGGTCCAACCACGAGCCCTACCACGGCCCGTATGAAGGACCACGGACCGTGAAGGTCTCCGTGGTTACTCACTTGGGCTGAGGTATGGTGGCTCAGGTCCATGGACCCTCCCATGGCCCGTCATCAAGACCACGACCTGTGGAGTGCTTTGTGGTCTGACGTCAGGGCCTGGGAGGTTCTGCCTCACCAACCACGAGCATCAGTACGGCCCGTGTAGTGGTCCACGGCCCGTGAAGGGTCCCATGGTCCACCATTCCTGTGCTGGGTGTGAACCCACGGGCAAGTCGACATATCGTGTTCCCTTTCACGGTCCGTTAACCCTGTCGTGGCTCACTATTTTCTGGTATTTTTCTGCTGCAATTTTCTAAGTCTGATTTCCGAGGTGTTACACAGTATCCAAAAACTCTAATGAGGTAGAGTATAGAAGTTTAGCTACATTGACAACATAGGTAGTTTGGATTACAAGCTTGTTCAAGGAGTTGAGGGTGTAGTTAGTTGATACGACCATCATCCATTGTGATAGCAAAGCTGCCATACAAATCGCTGCAAACCCTGTCTTCCATGAGAGGACCAAACATATAGAAATTGATTGCCACTTTATCAGGGAAAAGATTTAGAAAGGCTTAATCAGAACTAGCTACATCAACACCAAAGATCAAGAAGCAAATATGCTAACCAAGGCTCTTAATAGATCACAACATAATTTTCTTTTGGCCAAGCTTGGAGTTCTGAATGTCTTCAGTACATCCAACTTGAGGGGGAATATTGAAATTAGTAGTACTTAGCTGATTAATTATGTTGTTATATTCTAGAACCTTCTATTTGTTAGTTCTAATACATTAGTTGGTTAGTTAGTTACAAGTATTAGTTAGTTACCTAGAGTTAGCTAGAGTCGGTTACAACATAGTTAACATGTATATATAACTTAGATAATTCTCATTCTGTAATTATGCTTCTATGAATGAGATATAAATTACCAATTTGTATTCTCTCCTTGAATTTCTTTACTCCATAAATCTCTTTTTTATTTATAGTATGTTGTATTATGTATATTTCAAAAATGATCCTTAAATTGTTAGTATCATAAAAGTTTATCCTCATTGTCTCAGAATAGTCACTACTATTGCTTAGGTTTCATATCACCGGCCCCAACTTATTTGAAATTGAACCATAGTTATTGTTATGGTTATAATATACAATTACAAAGAATTAAGACAATGATCAACCAAGCAGTAGGTGGCCTCTAAATGGAGCTATTCACAACTGGATATTCTAAACCAAAATTTTGATACATAACATATTAAAATCTCACAACATAATTTTGTGAGCACTTGAACTAAAATATATCCACAAATAATAATAAAGATGACCTTACTTTCCTAACAATCAACAAGAAAAAGGGATGTTACTTAACATATTTTTCAAAACGATAGACTGTTGGGTTGTATCCATGTTTACAGTTCGTATAAATTTAATTGAAAGAAACCAAAAGAAAGAGTTATCACTACAACAAAAATGATCTTTAACGGCAATTAATAGCTTAATTGCCGCTAAATTTATATTTTCAGAGGCAATTAGTACTCTCTATAAATGTCCCTAAAGTCTATAGAGACATTGAATCTAATGAAAATAAATTAATGTTGGTAAAAGCTCTAGGACTCTTCATTAATGTTCATATTTATTACCGAGAAAAGTTGTTTTTGTTATAGTGTATTTTGGACATCTGTTAGTTTCAAAAAAACTTGATATCTTATTATGCCAAAAAGAAGAGAGGAAGAAATATGACAAATTAGTCAACTTGCGATAAATGAAGTGGACTAATTGTCTCTATACTAATATTCTAGGAAGAGTGCAATGGCATACAAAATATTTGTACCTAAGATAAAACAATCAAAATTATATACTAACTGTGGCAAGCAAGATAACGATCTATTTGGTTCTTTTAACAAACCTCACCATTGGTTCCATATTAGTTATCACATACTTGTTGTTGTGTGCTATCAAATATAGCACAGTCCACAAGTAATATTCCCAAAAAGTATATGAAAAAACCTCTAGAAAGGGACAAAAAAGAAGATCAATTTTCAATCAACCTTGCTGAATTTTTTAATAGAGTTAAAAAAAATCACCGAAATAGCAAAAAGAAATTGCAATATTTCAAT
The DNA here is from genome assembly GCA_029582725.1 of Solanum chiquidenum. Classification (NCBI taxonomy): domain Eukaryota; kingdom Viridiplantae; phylum Streptophyta; class Magnoliopsida; order Solanales; family Solanaceae; genus Solanum; species Solanum chiquidenum. The sequence continues at coordinate 16,090 of JAJOOS010008569.1, forward strand.
GAATCACTATGAATTACAGTAAAAGATTAAGCTTTATGAAATAGGAGGAAGAAAACTTTGAAGAAAGAAACACACTTCATAAGAAGCTTAATTAATGTAGTTGCATTCGACTCTCCTATACCAGAAAAAAACCTACAAATAATAGTGGTAGACATAGAAGTTTTGTTTACTAAAGAATCAAGTGCTATGAATTCAACTATTCCAGCAGTGTTACGGGTTCTGGAGTGAGAGGCACAAGAGTAGTAATGTCGCATTGCAATTGAAATCAATTTTCTTTGTTTATTCTTTCTTCTTTTAGTGCCTTGGAATTAAGTGTTGGATTTTATCAGGTGTGAATGAAAAATGAAGAGTTGCGACTTTTGCAAAAAATTGTGACTTTTGTGAAAAATTGTGACTTTTGTGAAAAGTTGTGACTATTACAAAGAGTTCCGACTTTTTTAAAGAGTTGTGACTTCTATGAAAAGTTGTGACTTTTCTTTAAGGTTGTGACTTTTAAGAAGGTTTAAATAAGAATTATGATCTGTGAGGGTACCACATAGGCGTGTCTAAAATTCTTTATATATATATATATATATAATTATTGTGTTCTACTTATCATGCTTTAAATCTTCGATACACGATGCTCAAGGGTAAGGGTAGTAGAACTTTGCTTTAGACCTCAAAATTTTGAGGGCTCAAATTTTTTTATAGTGAATTTCATTATTTTAGTTTTACTTGAAAGGATATGGAATTTTATATTTATATAATAAAGGAAAGAAAGAAGAACTGCCTATTTTTATTAGGAATATTTTAGAACTTTCAACTAAATTAGTCAAATCTTCATATTAATAAATAAAGTTTTTAATAACATTTAAGGTAATGTATTTCAAACAATTGGCTAACATCTTATTAATTATAATTAACCTTTACTTTTATAAATAATAATATTATTATGTAATTAAATGTTTAATGTCTTTTTAGATTATTTCAAGTTCAATGTATCATTCTCTCCCACCCAACATCTTCAATTCCCACCCCTCAACCATCCTACCCCCACCTCCCATGAACATTGCCCACGTAGTATTTTTCTGGATTATATATTAATAGTCTTGGCATAGTATTTTTTTTGCTTATATACCAAATTTTAGATCCAACAAAATATTTTCCTTCATAAGAAACACACCTTATGAGCCTTGATTCTAATTAGTAACTGATCGGTGAAACTTCTACACCATATATTAGCAGAAAAATTATGCATAGGATTGAAAATTATACTAAGTTGTTTTCATCTTTTCTCATTTGATACCGAATTTTCTGTTAATGTGAAGGTTGAACGAATGAAAAAGGAGTGGAGTGGAGTGAACTTGACATTTGGAATTGGAAGAGTCAATGGGTTATAATGGAGCAACTATGTGGCTCTCATGTTTGATATTTGTGTTTATGTATTTTAATATTAAAACTAGCAAATTAGGCCGTGCTTCGCGCAGTTAAGAAAAATATATATATTTAAAAAATTAATTATGATACAAGAAATAAAAAACCAACTATAGAAATTAGAAAATGATAAAATCACAATACAATTTTTTTTTATGTTAATACATATAATACGAATAAACATATTTAAGGACTTGATTTTTTTGTTTTTATATTAAATAATAAATTTACTGTCTGATGAATCTTCCTTTTATTAGAAAAAAGGCGTTGAAACTTAAATAGAAGGAAAAAGAGTCATGTATTTCTGTTTCTTTTCTTCTTTGATATTGAACTCTTTCATTGTCCTTGCTTTTCTCTTATTTTTTTATCGTCTAAATACATATTTTCCTCTTATTTTTCATTATCATCTAAATAAACCTCTATTATCATCTAAACAAATTTAAAGAAAATGTAAATGGTTCTTCACCATAAGAAACACTTAAGAACTGCGTATTTCAATATTTAATTTGCATATCTTTTGAGCCACGAGTAGTAAAATTAAAATGTTTGTTGGCGTAGTTAGTTGTGTTCTACCAAAGTTACACATAATTAATTTGAGCCTAAATGAATATGTAATTTACTTCAATTAAAAAATATATAAGAACCTAAATTTTAAAAAATATATAGCGAGAACATATGAGAAAGTAAGTAAAAAAAGAAAAATAATAACACATATTTGTAAAGTCCTTAATCACAAAAAAAAAAGATGAAAAAAGTTACATAATCAATGCACGTATTTTTGAACTTTTATTCGGCTCCCCTTTTATCCACATCCAAGATCATTTTCATGGAGTCAAACTAAAGCATAAATCTGATACTACAACAATGATATAGAATATCACTATTTCAAATACGGAATAAAAATAATAATCTTGAGTAGAAATCTTATTAAACAAAAAATATGAATTTATATAGACAAAATTGAAGGAATATCATAAAGTATCTTAAATATTGAAATTAAATAGTTGGAGGTTATGAATATAAAAATTTAAAGAAAATGAGTTAATAATATTAATTAAAGTAGAAGTTCATTAGGTATAAGTTATGGAGGTAAACAATTTAAAATAAATAAAAGAATAAAAAATAAAATAATGAAGAAGAAAAAACTCATGAACTATTCAACATTTTCTTGGTGTTTAAGTTTTATTAAGAAAGCAAGCAAATGAACTTCTTCTTTTTTGAATTACTCCATTGTGTGTAACAAAATTGAAAGAGGAAAAAAATTACAATAAAAAAATATCTTGAAAGATTGAAGTAGTAAATATTGAAACTTTTAATTTTTTGAAATAAAGAATAATAATCCGTGTGAATAATTTTTGAGACATTTAAGTATAACAATAAATAGAAGAGTAGTTATTAATTTATATTTATTTTTTGTACAATAATAAGTAAGTAGAAAAATATAAAAAATTAAGAAAAAAAATAAATAGTATCCTTGGCCAAAGAGATCGAGGTGCAACTTCACCTTTTTAACATCTAGCTTAAAATATATAGATTTTTAAGCACAATAATATTTAATAACTATGAGAAATGTACTATAGATAATATAGTTTTCAACAATTGAAAAATTTCAGAATATTGAAATCAAAACAATAGATTACATTAATGAATTTTTAAAATATTGATAACATTCAGACTTTATACTAATTTGACAATCTCTCTTGATGAATCTTTCAACATAATTAAGTTTCCATCGTCATTTTGACGAACTTGTACTAAACTAATGTGAAAATCTCTTTGTAATTAATCAAAGTGAAGGGCATATCATGCCACTATCTTTTCTATGATTTCTTATGGAAAAGATGAAGAATACTGTAACACCCCAGAAATGTTTTCGAACTGAGACTCAAATCATCCTTCATTGTGAGTAGGATTTTATCGAGGAAAATAAAACTTCTTGAGCGTTAAGGTCACTAGATGTAGCACCTTGAGTTCCAAGAAGAACTAAAGAGAGTTCATTCAAGTCATTCCTAAGTTCCTTTAGGTTTTGGGTCAACTTCAAACGATCATAACTTTCAGTACATGATGTGATAGGTGGGCTACAAGGTACCCAATGAAATGTATTTGAATTATCTTTCCAACGCTGCCGAGTTTGCTAAGTTTCGAATTAGGATGACTGAGATATGCCCTTTTGAAGTCAGGCTGTCCAGTTAAGGAAAGTTACCCGAAAATAACAAGGGGAATTTTGGTCATTTTCTTACCCAATCAGATTTAATTCATTTTTAGTAATGTTTTAGGGGTCTAATCCTATTAGGTTCAGTTTCATAATCTTATTATACGCGTAGGGTTTTAGTTGAGAATTCAAGAAGAGAAAATAAGAGAAAAGACGAGAGGATCAAGCGTTCGTCGAGATTCTTGCGTGTTGTTGTGGATTTTCGCCATGGGTTTCATCCCTAAGAGGTATGTATGCTTCCATAGTGTTGGGTTTGTTCACCCACACGCCAATCATATTATTTTCAGCAAAATTTCATTCTTGAGGTTGAATAAAAGAGTTCTTAATGAGTTCTTTAGAAGTGTTCTTGAAGTTCATCCTAAATCTTGTTGTGTTGGGGGTTTCAATGATTTCTTGAGATGAAAGTGAGTGTTTGGAGGGATTTATTGAGTATATTAGAGTGTATTTATGTTAAGTAATCGAATCCAAGTGATTGGGGAAGAAATCGTTAGATTCTAGGCGAGTTAGGGTGAGAAACGAGCAAGGAAATTCGTCGGGTTTTCTGGGTTGGGGCCTGGCGCGTCGCACCAGCCAGAGCGCCCCAACTTATGCTATGAAGTTTAGGGGCTGGCGACCCGCGCCACTCATAGCCCCAGGGTTGCCTGCCTCGTCTAGTTTGCAATCGGTTGCTCCGTTTGAGTTCTTTCGAAGGGTACCTTCACTCCTTTTCGATTCTAACTGCTCTAAGCTACTTCTAAACACCTAGAAATCATTCATAATATGATCATAACCTTGAATTCATAATTCAAATTCAAGGTAGAGTTAAGAGTTAAGTTTTGAGAATTCTAAGAAAGTCTCTTTGATTCCTTTTGTGGAGTCTACTACAACTTCTAGTAACTTGTTTCAAGACTCGAGTAAGTGAGTATGAGGATGGTGAGAATATATTCAAGAGTCTACTTTGTTATCATGATATCTTTCATACCATGAACCATAGCTCTTGAATTCATAATTCACATTCATGAGAGAGTTAAGAGTAGAGTTCAAGGAAGACTTTGAGTTCAATGGTGAATCCTTTGAGATTCATCTTCGATTTGAGTTAAGTTTTGAGTAAGTAAGTATGAGAATGTTAAGAGTTGTATACATGAGTTCCTTATTGATATTTTGACCCTTGAGTCGAGTCGTTCATGCCCATAACTTCCGCATGAACTCCATCAGTTGAGTACCTTTGAGAGGTGTAGTATCTTCAAGTTCTAAGTCTTGAGTATTGAGTTCCTAATCCCCTTTGAGATTATATTTCTAATCATGTGACTATTTCATGTTACCTATGAAGTCATTGAGTTGAATTGTTCATGCCCATAATTTCGCATGAACCCTATAAGTCGAATAATCTTGAGATGAGAAGTGTCTTTAAGTCCTTGAGTTGAGTAGTTCATGCTCATAATTCCGCATGAACCCTCTGAGTTTAGAAGTCTTGAAATGAGTAGTATCATTGAAGTTCTTGAGTTCTATCTATGGTTATTGAAAACCTTGCATTGAGTCGTTCCCGACCATAATTCGGCATGAACCATATTTTAAGAAGTCTTTTACAAACATTTTAACTTTGTTTTAAGACTTAAGCTTTGAGTTGAGTAAAGAGTAATAGTAAAGTTCATTTCTTCAAAGATTGTACGGGAACTAAGTATTCCCAAGAGTTAAAATATTTTCACATTTGAGCAAGAAAGGAAACATCGATTTCCAAGAGAGATTTTAAGCTAAGTTTTGAGTAATTATCTCAAACCAAAGAAAGAGTTTTTTAAAAAAAACATATGAGCTGAGTATATTTTGGGAGTAGTATTGAGCACCGATATGGGGACACGAGTTCATAATAACTCAAGTCTCCATAAACAATATAGCCATCATGGGTAGAAAGGATCATACTTTTTAGATGATTCCTTAGCGATTTTTAGCATAGACTAGTGGATCCACTAAGTTAAGGCGCTCTATATGACCGTAAAGTCTAAGACAGTTCTGGCAGCGTAGGCAAGATGATGTATCATCACTTAGGCTCATAGTAGTGGTTGTCGGTTAGAGAAACTCCCACGAAGTTATATTGTATTTTTATATACACATTGAGTATTATTGTATTTTTCAATACATTGAGTTGCTATCTTCAGTTTTACAGCTTTCCAAATATATTGCATATTTTACTATTGCTTTATCCTTGAGTATCATGAGTTGAGTATTTCTAGTTGAGTATTCTTGAGTTGAGTATCTTGAGTTGATCTGTGATTCATTGTGTCTAGTACCTTATTGTTGAGTTTCACTGAGTTGAGAACCTTATTGCTGAGTTGATTATCTTATCCTTGAGTACTTATGAGTTGAGTATGTTTGAGTAGTTTTGAGTACCCTTGAATATTCCTTGAGTTGAGTTGAACCATGTTTCTTTGAGTTGAGTTGAGTTGAATAAGTTGAGAAGAGGTAAGTATGTTTCCTTTTTATCAAGTTCAAGCTTATGTTATGCTTTAGAATTCCCCTTACATGCTCGTACATTCCACGTACCGAGCCATTTGGCATGCATCCTTTCATGATGCAGATACAAGTATTTTGGGTCATCAACAGGAGCTTCGTTGATACCTCATGGAGTTTAAGTTAGCTATGGTGAGCCTCCTTGCTTTCGGAGGATTTCATTTACTTTTCAGTTTTGTCAGGATGTCGTGGGTTTTGTCTCGACTTCCATCTTTTTAATTTAGAGGCTTCATCAATAGAAAGTAGAGTTTGAGAAGTCTGTTTCATTTATCTTATTAAATGTATTAAAGACTTGAGTTTCCTATTGTTGGCTAGTTGAATATTCTATTTTATTCAGAGTTACTCATTTGAGTTAAAGATTTGTAAGTTTCATGAAGTTTATTCAGCTTTTAAGTTTTTGCATGCTTGAGTTAGTCTTCCGCTTGTAGTCAGCCAGGATGAGGGTTCTCTTGGGGACCAACAATGGTCTTCGAGTGCAGGCCACGCCCAGGGTATAGACTTGGTTCGTGACAAAGTTGGTATCAGAGCACCGTCCTAGGGTGTCTATGAAGCCATGTCAGTAGGGTCTTATTTATGGTTGTGAGGGCCCCACTTTTATAAATGAGGGACTATAGGCATTTAAGAAAAGTTTCCATTCTTTCATACTCTTAATCGTGCAATAGAGTTATGTCATAGAGATTTATTCTAACTCGTGCGTTCTTATATCCATTCGACTATCCATCATACTAGAGGTGGTTGAAAAGTAAATCCGAAGATCCTTATGGACAGTTTATTCTTAACAAAAGTATTGAGGAAGTCATGAGACTCCAGAGGGTCTTGAGAGGAGCCCATGAGTAAGTTAAGTTTTCAGTTTCATAGGAATGCACCCATAATTATATGAATTTTGTGTTTGAGCTAAAAGTGAGTTGTACTCTTTTCCCTAAGCCTAGTTTAAGCCGATATCCTTATGAGGAAGCATGTTTAGAGCTTGGGTAGTATTTTCACCCGAAGAGGTAGCCTGAGTTACGAGATCATGAGCAATAGTAGTAAAAAAGCCCAGAGTTAGAGGAAAGTATGCAGAAGTATAGAGATTTATGAAAGGGAGATAGTGATGGGGAAGATTACATTATTATAGTCATGCACCCAGTAAGTTGTTGATGAGGAGTTTTTCCTTATAGGTAGACTAAGAAGTGATGAGTTGTGAAGATTCCATCATAGGAGGTAGAGTGTAGTTTAGCTAGAAAGGAGTTTGTGATGAAGTGTCATTGTGTAGGTACTGACCAAGAGTAAGTGTCGAATAGAAGAGAAAAAGTATTCATAAAGTGATAGATCTAAGCTAGGCTTATGAGTTATTTTAGAGGGTCATGATGTTTAGAAGGTCATAGAACTGATCAAGTAATGGGGTATAACATAGTAGGCGAGCAATCGTATTGATATTCGGGTTTAGTAATGAACATTAAGCTTGAATTTGAGATGAGTGTCATGATCCAAAGAATTAAAACATGAGGGTGATGATGTTAGTCTTTTGATTTGATCCGGAAGACTTGATATAGAGTAGGTGAGGAATTGAGGTGATAAACTGCAATAAATATGAGTGGTACAAGTGAGAGACCCTAACATTTAGATAAGGGCAGTGAAGTGTGGCTAAGTCACAAGAGTAACAAGAGCATTAAGAGGTGTGCCACGAGGGTATATAATTAGAAAGAGATCTTAGTACCTTCTTATGGAGAGTTCGGTAGTCATGAGATTAGCTTCTCCCGAGTGTTAGAGTAAAAGAGGATGTAGACCAGTTAGAGATGTTGGAATAGGTCCATAGCTTTAAAGTGTTAGCTTTAGAACTAAGGGGGAGATGATAAGACGAGAAATCAAGTCAAGTGTTTGAGAGTAAGATAGTAATCAGTTCAAAAGAGTTTGGGGGATATCTTTTTAGAGGTCCTAGTAATGGAGTTGTTAGAGTACTAAGCTTGAATGTGGTGTTGTTAAACATTAGGTGGTTCTTGATATGAGCCCAGTGTGGTGGTAAAGAGTAATAGTCTTGGGATTAGATTCCCTATAGAGAGGTATAGAACTTGAACCTAAGGATTTGGGTCAAGCTTGAATATAGTAAGAGCATACCATTAGACGCAGACCTTAGTAAGAGTAGCCCATTCCATACCCAATCCAGTCGTCATTCGAGAACGAATGATCCCAAGGGGGAGATATTGTAACACCCCAAAATATTTTTTGAACTGAGAGTCAAATAATCCTTCGTTGTGAGTAGGATTTTACCGAGGAAATTAAAATTTCTTGAGTGTTAAGGTCACTAGATGTAGAACCTTGAGTTCCAAGAAGAACTAAAGAGAGTTCATTCAAGTCATTCCTAAGTTCCTTTAAGTTTTGGGTCAACTTCAAACGATTATAACTTTCAGTAAAGGATGTGTTAGATGGGCTACATGGTACCCAATGAAAGGTCTTTGAATTATCTTTCCAACACCATCGAGTTTGCTAAGTATCGAGTTGGATGAGGGAGATATGCCCTTTTGAAATCAGGCTGTCCAGTTAAGGAAAGTTACCCGAAAATAGCAAGGGGTATTTTGGTCTTTTCCTTACCCAATCAGATTTAATTCATTTTTAGTAATGTTTTAGGGTTCTAATCCTATGAGGTTCAGTTTTATAATCCTATTATACGCGTAGGGTTTTAGTTGAGAGTTCAAGAAGAGAAAAGAAGAGAAAAAAGGAGAGGATTAAGCGTTCGCCGAGATTCTTGCGTGTTGTTGTGGATTTTCGCCATGGGTTTAATCCCTAAGAGGTACGTAAGATTCCATAGTGTTGTATTTTTTCACCCACACTCAAATCATGTTATTTTCAGCGAAATTTCATTCTTGAGGTTGAATAAAAGAGTTCTTGATGAGTTCTTGAGAAGTGTTTTTGAAGTTCATCCTAAATCTTGTTGTGTTGGGGTTTTGAAGATTTATTGAGATGAAAGTGAGTGTTTTGAGGGCTGTATTGAGTATATTAGAGTGTATTTATGTTAAGTAATTGAATCCAAGTGATTGGGGAATAAATCGTTCGATTCTAGGCGAGTTAGGGTGAGAAAATGAGCAAAGAAACTCGTCGGGTTTTCTGGGGTGGGGCCTGGCGTGTCGCATCAACCAGAGCGCCCCAACTTATTCTGTGAAGTTTAGGGGCTGGCGCATCGCGCCACTCATAGCCGCAAGGTCGCCTACCCTGTCCAGTTTGCAATCTATTGCTCCGTTTGAGTTCTTTCGAAGGGTACCTTCACTCTTTTTCGATTCTAACTACTCTAAGCTATTTCTAAACACCTAGAAATCATTCACAATATGATCATAACCTTGAATTCATAATTCAAATTCAAGGTAGAGCTAAGAGTTAAGTCTTGAGAGTTCATTCAAACATTTTTGAGAAAGTCCCTTCGAGTCTTTTTGAGGAGTCTTCTACAAACTTCTAATAACTTGTTTCAAGACTCGAGCAAGTGAGTATGAGAATGAGGAGAATGTATTCATGAGCCTTATTTATCATCATGATATCTTTCATATCATAAACCATAACTCTTGAATTCATAATTCACATTCAAGAGAGAGTTAAGAGTAGAGTTCAAGGAAGCCTTTGAGTTCAATTGTGAATCCTTTAAGATAAACTATCGATTTGATCTAAGTTTTAAGGAAGTAAATATGAGAATGAGAAGTGTCATTTATACGAGTTCCATGTTGTTATGTAGACCCTTGAGTCGAGTCGTCCATGCCCATAAATTCCATAAGTTGAGTATCTTTAAGAGGAGTAGTATCTTAAAGTTCTAAATCTTGAGTATTGAGTTCCTAACCCTTTTGAGATTATATTCCTAATCACGGGACTATTAGATGTTACCCATGAAGTCCTTGAGTTGAATTGTTCATATTCATAATTCTGAATGAACCCTCCGAGTTGAGCATTCTTGAAATAAGTGGTATTATTGAAGTTCTTGAGTTCCAAGTATTGAGTTCTATCTATGGTTATTAAAAACCTTGAATTGAGTCGTTCACGTCGATAATTCGGCATGAGCCCTATTTTAAGAAGTCTTTTACAAATGCTTTAAAACTTGTTTTAAGACTTAAACATTGAGTTGAGTAAGAGTAAAAGTGAAGTTCATTTTCTTCAAAAGATTATATGGGAACTAAGTATTCCCAAAGAGTAAATGTTTTCACATTTAAACAAGAGAGGAAACACCGATTTCCAAGAGAACTTTTGATCTAGTTTTTGAGTAATTATCTCAAACCACATAAAGAGTTAAACTTAAACATATGAGCTAGTTACATTTTGGTAGTAGTATTGAGCACTAATTTGGGGACAAGTTGAGTTCAGATAATTCAAGGTCCCCATAAACCGTGTAGCCAGCATGGGTAGAAAAGGGTCATACTTTTTAGATGATTCCTTAGTACTTTTTAGCGTAAACTAGTGGATCCACTTAGTAGTTAGGTTCTATACCCCGGCAAGGTATAGGACGGCTCTGGCAGGGTGAGGCAAGACGTTGTATCATCACATAGCTCATAGTGATGGTTTTCGGTTAGAGAAACTCCCACAGAGATATTTTGTATTCTTATATACACAGAGTTTATTTTGTATTTTCATTTACAAAAAGCGTCTATATTGTATCCTTGCATACAAACTGAGTTGCTATTGAATTTTTCAATACATTGAGCTGCTTTCTACTGTTTTAAAAGTTTTCCATATATTGCATTTGTATTGCTGCTTTATATTGAGTTGAGTACCTAGAGTCGAGTATCTTATAATTGAGTTGAGCCTTATTTCATTGAGTTGAATATCCTATTGTTGAGTTGAGCCTTATTTCACTGAGTTGAATACCCTTATCATTGAGTTGAGCCCTATTTTCTCTAAGTTGAGTTGAACTATGTTTCTTTGAGTTGAATTGAGTTGAGAAGAGGTAAGTATGTTTCTATCCCACCAGTTCAAGCCTATGTTATGCTTTAGAATTCCCCTTACATGCTCGTACATTCCATATACTAAGCCATTTGGCCTGCATCATTTCATGATGCATATACAGGTATTCAGGATCATCAACTGGTGCTTCGTTGATACCGCATGCAGTTCGAGTTAGCTATGGTGAGCCTCCTTGCTTCAGAAGGGTTTCACTTGTACTTTCAATTATATCAGTTGTTCGGATGTTGTGGGTCTTGTCCTGACTTCCATCTTTGTCAGTTAGAGTCTTCATAGATAGACAGTAGAGTTACAGAAGTTTGTTCATTTATTTTGTTAAATGTTTTAAAGACTTAAGTTGCCTATTTTATGGAGATTTGAATATATTATTTGTATTCAGAGTTAATCAGTTGAGTTAAAGATATGTAATAGACTTCAATAATTTTTATTCAGTTTTTAAGCCTTGTATGCTTGAGTTAGTCTTCCATTTGTAGTCGGCTAGGATGAGAGTTTGCTTGGGGGCCAGCAATGTTTCTCGAGTGTCTGTCACGTCCAGGGTGTAGGCTAGGGTCATGACAAACTTGGTATCAGAGCACAAAGTTCAAGAGTCCTAGGGTGTCTATAAAGCCGTGTCATTTTTTTGGTGTTGAGGGCCTCACTTGTATAAATGAGGGACTACAGACATTTTACAAAAGTTTTCCTTCTTTCATACTCTAAATCGTGTAATAGAGCTATATCATTGAGACTTATTTTAACTCGTGTGTTCTCATATCCATTCGACTACCCCCATACTAGAGGTGGTTGAAAAGTAAAGTTAGTCATTTATCGATGAGTTGTTCTTAGCAAAAATCTTGAGGAAGTCATGTGACTCTAGAAGAGCTTGAGAGAAGCCCATAAGTGAGTAAGTGTTCAGTTTCAGAGAAATGAACCCATATTCATATGAATCGTGCATTTGAGCTAAAAGTGAGTTGTATTCTCTTCCCTAAGCCTTGTTTCAGCTAAAATCCTTATGAGAAAGTATGTTTAGAGCTTGGGTAGTACTTTCACGCGAAAAGGTAGAATGAGTTACGAGATCATGAGCAGTAGTAGTGAAAAAGCCCAGAGTTAGAGGAAAGTATGCAGAGGTTTAGTAAGCCAAGAAAGGGAGATAATGATTAGGCATGCTATGTTATTATAGTCATTCACCCAGTAAGAGTTGCTAGTCAAGATGAGATAGATTATATATATTTTTAACTAGAATAGAGTTGATGCCAATGTGCCATCGTGTTAGAGGATGCTAAATATATGTGTTGAATAGAAGCACATATTATTCATGAAGGGGTAGATCTAAGCTAGGCTTATGATTTGTTTGAGAGGGTCATGATGTTCAGAATGTTATAGAACTGATTAAGTAATGAGGTATAGTATAGTAGGTGAGCAATCATATTGATATTCAGGTTTAGTAATGAACATTAAGCTTGAATTTGAGATGAGTGTCATGATCAAAAGAATGGCAACATGAGGTTGATGATGTTAGTCTTGAGATTTGATCCGGTAGACTTGACATAGAGTAGGTGAGGTATTGAGCTGTTAGCTACAATAAATGTGAGTAGTACAAGTGAGAGATCCTAACCTTTAGATAAGGTCAGTGAAGTGTGGCTAAGTCACAAGAGTAACAAAAGCATTAAGAGGTGTATTAAGGTGGTGTGTAATTAGAAGAGGTTAAGAGAAACAACTTAGAAAGAGGTCTTGGTACCTGCTTATGGAGAGTTTGGTAGTCATGACATAAGCTTCTCCCGAGTGTTAGAGTAAAAGAGAATGTACACCAGTTAGAGATGATGGAATAGGTCCATAACTTTCAAGTGTCAGCTTTAGACTTAAGGGGGAGATGACAAGATGACAAATCAAGTCAAGTGTTTGAGAATAAGATAGTAATGATTTCCAAAGAGTATGGGAGATATCTTTTCAGAGGTCCTTTTCGTAATTGAGTGATGTTATAAAGAGAAGGTTAATGATCCTATCGTGATAATGATGGTGTGATAATTCTGTCTAAAATTATAAATGAGGAGGATGAGGTTTTACTATGAGAAATAGTTAAATGAGAACCCTTAGTTGGTTCCGAAGGAGTTGGTTAGTAGGAGTTCATAGAGTTGTTAGAGTACTAAGCTTGAATGTGGAGTTGTTAAATATTAGGTGGTTCTTCATATGAGCCCAATGTGGTAGTAAAGAAGAAGAGTAATAGTTTTGGGATGAGATTCCCTATAGAGAGGTATAGAACCCGCACCTAAGGATTTGGGTTAAGTTTGAATATATTAAGAGCATACCATTAGAGTCAGACCTTAGTAAGAGTAACCCCTTTCCATACCTATTCCAGCCGTCATTCGAGGACGAATGATCCCAAGGCTGAAATATTGTAACACCCTAGAAATTTTTTTAAGCTAAGACTCGAACCATTGTTCGTTGTGAGTAAGAATTTACCAAGGAATTTAAATTTTCTTGAGTGTTAAGGTCACTAGATGTAGAACCTTGAGTTCCAAGAAGAACTAAAGAGAGTTCATTCAAGTCATTCCTAAGTTCCTTTAAGTTTTGGGTCAACTTTAAACGACCATAAATTTCAGTACAGGATGAGTTAGGTGGGCTACAAGATATCAAATGGAAGGTCTTGGAATCCTCTTTCCAATGCAACTGAGTTTGCTAAATTTCAAGCTCGTATGAGATAGATATACCCGTTTGAAGTCAGGCTATCCAAATAAGAGAAGTTACCCGAAAATAGTAAGGGGTATTTTGGTCTTTTCCTTACCCAATCAGATTAAATTCATTTTTAGTAAGTTTTTATGAGTCTAATCCTATTAGGTTCAGTTTTATAATCCTAATATAAGCCTAGGATTTTAGTTGAGAGTTCAAGAAGAGAAAAGAGGAGAAAAGAGTAAAGGATCAAGGCGTTCGTCGAGGTTCTTGAGTTTGTTGCGGATTTTTGCTATGGGTTTGATCCCTAAGAGGTATGTAAGCTTCCATAGTGTTGTGTTTGTTTATCCATACACCAATCATGTTAATTTCAGCGTTAAATTCGTTCTAGAAAGATGAAGGATTGATATTCTTGAATTGTGTTCTTGAAATTGGCTTCCATTCTTGAGTTAAGATGAGATTGACTAGTTCTTTAGGAAATCGAGTCAATTTCAGAGTAGTGTTTGATTATATACTTGTGTACATGTATTGGGTATTTGAATCTAAAGAGAAATTGAGAAAAAGAATCAAGGGAATTGGGGTTAGAAAACGAGCAAGAAAAAGTCGGGCAGCATGTACCAAGTCCGCTTCGCGGACCTGTACCTTAAAAGTGAAATTTATCTCTACGCATCACAGAGAGATCGCGGGCCCCACTTTTTCAAAATTAATTTGCGACCAAATATTAAAATGCATCTCCGCGTCGTGGACTTGCTCCCTAGACAATGTTTTTCAACCGTTTCTCATGATTAACTATCTAAAACACTTTTAATCAGCACTATATCCTTCCTACCACAAATCATATCCTTGAATTCATAATTCAAATTCAAGGTAGAGCTAAGAGTTAAGTCTTGAGAGTTCTTCAAACATTTTTGAGAAAGTCCCTTCGAGTTTTTTTGAGGAGTCTTCTACAAACTTTAATAACTTGTTTCAAGACTCGAGCAAGTGAGTATGAGAATGAGGAGAATGTATTCATGAGTCTTCTTTATCATCACGAGATTCTTCATATCATAATCATACCTCTTGAATTCATAATTCTCATTCAAGAGAGAGTTAAGAGTAGAGTTCAAGAAAGTCTTTTAGTTCAATTGTGAATCCTTTGAGATCAACTATCGATTTGCACTAAGTTTTGAGGAAATAAGTATGAGAATGAGAAATGTCATTTCTACAAGTTCCATGTTGTTATGTAGACCCTCGAGTCAAGTCATTCATGCCCATATAAATGACGCATGAATTCCATAAGTTGAGTATCTTTTAGAGGAGTAGTATCTTCAAGTTCTCAATCTTAAGTATTGAGTTCCTAACTCTTTTGAGATTATATTCCTAATCATGGTACTATTAGATGTTACCTATGAAGTCCTTGAGTTGAGTTGTTCATGCTCATAGTTTCACATGAACCTTTCGAGTTGAGCATTCTTGAAATGAGTAGTATTATTGAAGTTCTTGAGTTCCAAGTATTGAGTTCTATCTATGTTTATTGAAAACCTTGAATTGAGTTGTTCACGTTCATAATTCGGCATGAACCCTATTTTAAGAAGTCTTTTACAAATGCTTTAAAACTTGTTTTAAGACTTGAGAATTGAGTTGAATAAGAGTAAAAGTGAAGTTTATTTTCTTCAAAAGATTATATGAGAACTAAGTATTCCCAAAGAGTAAAAGTTTTCACATTTAAACAAGAGAGGAAACACCGATTTCCAAGAGAGATTTTGAGCTAGTTTTTGAGTAATTATCTAAAACCACAAAAAGAGTTATGTTTTTAAATATATGATCTAGTTACATTTTTGGACTAGTATTGAGCACCGATTTGGGGACAAGTGGAGTTCAGATAATTCAAGGTCCCCATAAATCATGTAGCCATCATGGGTAGAAAAAGGTCATACTTTTTAGATGATTCCTTAGTGCTTTTTAGCATAAAATATTTGATCCACTTAGTAGTTAGGTTCTACACCCGCGGCAGAGTATAGGACGGCCTTGGCAACATGAGGCAAAACGTTGTATCATCACATAGCTCATAGTAATGGTTGTCGGTTAGAGAAACTCCCACAGAGATATTTTGTATTCTTATATAGATATAGTTTATTTTGTATTTTCATATACAAAACAGAGTCTATATTGTAACCTTGCATACAAACTGAGTTACTATTGAATTTTTCAATACTTTGAGTTGCTTTCTATTGTTTTAAAAGTTTTCCATACATGGCATTTGTATTGTTCCTTTATATTGAGTTGAGTATCCAAAGTTGAGTATCCCGAGTTGAGTACTCAGAGTTGAGTATCTTATAATTGAGTTGAGCCTTATTTCAATGAGTTGAATATCCTATTGTTAAGTTGAGCCTTATTTCACTGAGTTGAATATCTTATCACTGAGTTGAGCCCTATTTTCTCTTATTTGAGTTGAGCAATGTTTCTTTGAGTTGAGAGAGTTGAGAAGAGGTAAATATGTTTCTATCCCACCAGTTCAAGTTTATGTTATGCTTTAGAATTCGCTTTACATGCTCGTACATTCCATGTACTAAGCCATTTGGCCTGCATCAATGATGCAGATACATGTATTCAGGATCATCAACTGATGCTTCATTGATACCGTATGCAGTTCGAGTTAGCTATGGTGAGTCTCTTTTCTTTCGGAGGGTTCCACTTGTACTTTCAATTATATTAGTTGTTAGGATGTCGTGGGTCTTGTCCTGACTTCCATCTTTTTCAATTTGAGGCTTCATAGATAGATAATAGAGTTACAGAAGTCTGTTCATTTATTTTGTTAAATGTTTTAAAGACCTAAGTTGCCTATTATTTGGTGAGTTGATTATATAATTTTTATTCAGAGTTAATCAGTTGATTTAAAGACATGTAATTGAGTTCAATAATTTTTATTCAGTTTTTAAGCCTTGTATGCTTGAGTTAGTCTTCCGCTTGTTGTCAGCTAGGATGAGGTTTGCTTGGGGCATCAATGGTTCTCGAGTGTCGTCCACATCCAGGGTGTAGGCTCGGGTTGTGACATAATATAGGCATAGACAATATGTAAACTTTTTGCATCTCGTTGTGACTAGCTGATTATCGAATTGAGTCTCTTGTGATAAACATTGCACACTAGTGAAAGTGTGGAGTCTTGTTTGATATTGGTGCCATTGCCTTGTGTGATGAGCTTACCGTGAACCATGTGTGATGAGCTTACCGTGAACCATGTGTGATGAGACCTAGAATTTGCCCCGTTGGTCTGGTTGACTAAGTGATGCAAGCTCTTGAAATGATCTTAGGTAACAATTTTAAAGAGTGAAACAATTTGACATTATACCTCTTTTGTGGCCTACCTTGTGAGTATGTGTACTTTGCTTGAACACCCTTTGAGCCTTACCCTTTTCTTGGAAGAAACTTGAGCAAATGAGACCTCTCTTTATCCCTTCACCCATAATCCTCATGAATTGTGGTTTGTTTGAATAGCCAACTTAGGACAAAAGCCTAAGTTGGGGGTATGGTGAACATGGAAGGTAAATCGAGAAGTTCAAAGAAGTCCCCCTTGACCCATGGTTTTGAGAAAGATGGAACCCCTTCATACAAAAAAAAGGGAGAAAAATAAAAGAAGAATGAAAACGAAAAAGAATGCAAAAGTTGTGGAATAAAGTTGTAAAGGTTACAAAAGAAATGGGGTGTCCGATATTCCATCGAAAGTGAATAATGGGGTGAATTGGGAGGATGAATGAGAATGATGAAGAGAAGGAAATAAAGTATTGTTCATACCACATTTCATGAGGATAGCAGCCATTGAATCTAAATGACCACACATTTACACTCAGCCTCGTTATAAGCCTTGAAAAGACCTTTCTGATCTTGAGTGAGTTGAAACAAGTGTTGATTGGAAAATAAGGGCAAACCTATGGGTGAAGTCATGCATGTGTTCATCTTTGTGAGTGTGAGAGTTGTTTGTGATTCCGAAACTATAAAGAGTTGAACAATTGTGTGAATATGGAATCATTCTTTGTGTGAGGGCATTTGAGTACCTTTGTTGAACTTGAACTTGCATTTGAAGCAAGTATTGTGAACTTGAGAATCTTTGATAATGGTCTGTCACAACTTGAATCTTTGAGCGCACAATTGATCCTTGCATGAGTAAGTTGAGTCTTGTTGTGTGCATTCATGATTGAGTCTTGTGTAGCACTAGATTTTTACTTGAGGACAAGCAAAAGTTTAAGTTAGAGGGTGTTGATGAGTCTGAGATTTGGACTCATTTAGGGCTTTATTCGTATAGGTTTAGTGTCCTCAAATGCTCATTTTGTGCCAATAACTTCAGGATTATGGATTAAGGAGCAAAGCAAGGAAACTAAGTTGCAAAAAGGAATAAAGTGAGCTGAAAGAAGGAAGAAAAGAGAACCTGGTGATTGCCAAGTCCATTTGGCGAGTCGTCCAGGTGCCATTTGACCGCGTAAAGTTCCAGTGTGCCAAGCCTTGAAGGAAACAACCAAGTTGGCAAGAGAAAGGAGTAGTCGACGGATCGCCGAGTAGTTTAGCGATGCAGAGTTAGATCGCCAAAGTTACAGACCTGGAGGATGCTGAAGGCCAAGGCAAAAAGGCGATGGAATTGACCAAAGGGCGGATCACCAAGTGGATCGGCGAGCCTGACTTACTTCGCCGAGTGACTCTTTGCAGCACATTTTTGGCGACTATAAATACATTTTTGAACATTTATTTTATTACCTTACATTATCTATCTTTTGAATCAGATTATTATTCATATCGAATTCTGAGTATTGAGACAGTTTTCTCTAAATTTTCCTTAGCTTTGAAGAATTGAAGTTTTTCACTTTTGATAAATTGGAAGTGGGTCTTTGAGATTCTTCAATTTGGACCTTTGTAAAGACGAAATCAATCTTACCCAGTTGATGGAAACTCAATTTGGTATCAATTTTTATCTTTTTATGATGTCTAGCTAAAACCCCAATTCTTGGGGGTGTGATTATGTGATTATGGGTTGATTTAATTTATGGGTATTGCTAATTGTTAGTTTAAATGCTGTTTAGAAGTGATTTGAATAATTTATTGTGGGTTAATTTAAGAATTGTAGTTGCAAATGCGATTTTACCTTTGTGTTTTTGGCTTGCTCGAGAGAGAGGTTTTAAAACTAAGATTATTGATTGATGGTTAGTGGGTATTGGGTTGTCATAGGTTTAGCGAGAGAGAGTGAGTCCTAAACCCTCTTCCACGCATTCTTTCGAGAGAGTAAATGGACTAAGGCGTAGGTGGTTCTTACTTTGCATGCTTGTCGATGTTCGAGAGAAATCAACTTGATTCGGGATAAATTTTTTGAGAGAAAGTTTACCTCATCTATAGTCTAGCTTAATCACTAATATACAACTATTTTCTAACAGTTGCAATTATCGTATATCTATATTAGCCTATAATCGAATCACATCCCAAGAACCCATCTCATTATTGTTATTTTCGTATTGTTTTGCGGCTGCTGTAGTTGATAATTAAAACCAAAACCCCCTGATTTGACATTCGTGTCATCCCCTGATTTGAATTATGTTTTTATTCGATCATATTTATTCCTATGACTGATTTGAATATGTTCACACTTTTCTATTGAATCTTAAACACGTACCGCTCCCTGTGAGATTCGACCCCAACTCATTTAGTTGGGTTATATAGTGACTAACGATTGTTGACACTTAGAATTGGATGAAGTGTCTTTGACAACGTTATTCAATAAGTATGTAAGCTTCCATAGTGTTGCGTTTGTTCACCCACACGCCAAACATGTTAATTTCAGTGTTAAATTCGTTTTTGAAAGTTGAAGGGTTGATGTTCTTGAATTTTGTTCTTGTAATTGGCTTTCGTTCTTGAGTTTAGATGAGATTGATGAGTTCTTGAGGAAATCGTGTCAATTTTAGAGTTGTGTTTGATTAGATTCTTGTGTACATGTATTGGGTATCAGAATCTAAAGAGAAATTGAGAAAAATAATCGAATTTAGGCGAATTGGGTTTAGAAAATGAGGAAGAAAAAGTCGGGCAGAAAACCTATACCAGGTCCGCATCGCAGACCTATTCCTTAAAAGTGAACTTTCTCTCTCCACATCACGGAGAGATCGCAGACCCCATAGTTCAAAAATTATTTCTCAACCTAATATTAAAATCCATCTCCGCGTCGTGGACTTGCTTCCAGACAGTGAGTTTTTGATCGTTTCTCAAGTTTAACTATATAAAAGCACTCCTAATCATCATGATATCCTTCCTAACCCAAATCATGACCTTGAATTCATAATCAAATTCAAGGTAGAGCTAAGAGTAAAGTCTTGAGAGTTCTTTCGAACATTTTTGAGAAAGTCCCTTTGAGTCTTTTTGAGGAGTCTTCTACAAACTTTAATAACTTGTTTCTAGACTCGAGAAAGTGAGTATGAGAATGAGGAGAATGTATTCGTGATTCTACTTTATCATCATGAGATCTTTCGTATTATGAACCATAACTCTTGAATTCATAATTCACATTCAAGAGAGAGTTAATAGTAGAGTTCAAGAAAGTCTTTGAGTTAAATTGTGGATCATTGAGATCAACTATCGATTTGAACTAAGTTTTGAGTAAGTAAGTATGAGAATGAGAAGAGTCGTATACATGAGTTCCATATCGTTATGTAGACCCTTGAGTCGAGTCGTTCATGCCCATAAATTCTGCATGAACCTTATAAGTCGAGCAGTCTGGAGATGAGAAGTATCTTGAAGTCCTTGAGTTGAGTTGTTTATGACCATAATTCCGCATGAACCCTCTTAGTTGAGCATTCTTGAAATGTGTAGTATCATTGAAGTTCTTGAGCTCCAAGTATTGAGTTTTGTCTATGGTTATTGAAAACCTTGAATTAAGTCGTTCACGTCCATAATTCGGCATGAACCCTATTTTAAGAAGTCTTTTACAAATGCTTTATACTTGTTTTAAGACTTGAGTATTGAGTTGAGTAAGACTAATAGTGAAGTTCATTTTCTTCAAAAGATTATAGGGGAACTAAGTATTCCCAAAGAGTAAATGTTTTCACATTTAAACAAGAGAAGAAACACCGATTTCCAAGAGAGCTTTTGAGTAATTATATCAAACCACAGAAAGAGTTATGTTTTTAAACATATGATCTAGTTAAATTTTGGGAGTAGTATTGAGCACCGTATTGGGGTCAAGTTGAGTTCAGATAATTCAAGGTTCCCATACACCGTATAGTCAGCATGGGTAGAAAAGGGTCATACTTTTTAGATGATTCCTTAGTGTTTTTTAGCATAGAGTAGTGGATCCACTTAGGGAGTTAGGTTTTATACCCCCGGCAAGGTTTAGGACGGCATTGGCAGCGTGAGGAAAGACATTGTACCACCACTTAGCTCATAGTGATGATTATCGGTTAGAGAAAATCCCACAGAGATATTTTGTATTCTTATATACACATAGTTTACTTTGTATTTTCATATACAAGAAGAGTTTATTTGGTATCCTTGCATACAAACTAAGTTGCTTTCTATTGTTTTAAAATTAGCTTTCCATATATTGCATATGTATTGTTGATTTATATTGAGTTGAGTCTCCAGAGTTGAGTACCCAGAGTCGAGTAGCTTATTATTGAGTTGAGCCTTATTTCACTGAGTTGAATATCTTATCATCGAGTTGAACTATTTTTCTTTGAGTTGAGTTGAGTTGAGTTTAGTGAGTTGAGGAGAGGTAAGTATGTTTCCTTTTTATCAAGTTCAAGCTGGTGTTATGCTTTAGAATTCCCCTTACATGCTCGTACATTTCACGTACTGAGCCATTTGGCCTGCATCGTTTCATGATGCAGATACATGTATTTAGGGTCATCAACAAGAGCTTCGTTGATACCACATGGAGTTCGAGTTAGCTATCGGGAGCCTCATTACTTCCGGAGGGTTCCACTTTTACTTTCAGTTATTTCAGTTGTTAAGATGTCGTGGGTCTTGTCCTAACTTCCATCTTTGTCAGTTAGAGGCTTCATAGATAGACAATAGAGTTTTAGAAGTATGCTCATTTATTTTGTTAAATATTTTAAAGACATAAGTTGCCATTTTGTGGCGAGTTGAATTTATTATTTTATTCAGAGTTATTCATTTGAGTTAAAGTTTTGTATTTGACTTTCATGATTTTTTATTTTAGTTCTTAAGCTTTTGTATGCTTGAGTTAGTCTTCTGCTTGTAATCAACCATGATGAGGGTTCGCTTGGGACCGGAAATGGTTCTCGAGTGTCGGCCACGTCCAGGGTGTAGGCTCAGGTCGTGACAAGTAAATGCAACCAAAATCTTTCAGCTTTATAAAGAAATCTGTATGATTGATCAAGGGATTCAAAACATCTTTGGTTACTTCTCTAAGTTAAATGATTTGTGGGATGAACTTGAGTCTATAATACCTTTTCCTGGATGTGAATGTGATAAGTCTAAGAATTTCACTGCTTATTTGCATCAACAAAAAATTATTAATTTTTTAATGGGATTGAATGAGACTTGTGCTCCACAAAGAAGTCAAATTCTTATGATGACACCCACCCCCACTTTAGATCAAGCCTATTCCATGATGATCCAAGAAGAGATCCAAAGAGGAAGTAATGGAATCTTTGGAGCTTCACCTGTAGAAGGGACTCACAGTTCTCTAATTGTGGCAAATACATCTAACATGAGACCTAGAAGGAACTCAAACTCAGAATTGAAGTGTGATTACTGCAAGTTAAAAGGCCACACCAGAGAAACATGCTACAAATTGATTGAATATCCCCCAAGATTCAAGTTCAGCAATAATAGAAGAAAGGCTTTTCATGATCAACCATCAGCACACAATGTGATAAATGGGGAGAAGTTTATTTCAAGGACTAGTGATATGGCTCCTACGACTGGTGGTATGGGTTCTGTCTTTCAAGGTCTCAACAATGATCAGTATTTGCAGCTTGCACAAATGATGGAGGATCTTAAGAGGAAGGATAAATGGAAGGAGAATGAAAATTCACCAGTGGATGTAGCTAATATGGAAGGTATGGCTTCTATTAAGTCAGATTGTTGGATTATTGATTCTGGAGCCTCAAATCACATGACTTCTTCTTTGATTTGACTTATTAATCCTATTCCTTCATCTAAATCTACCTATGTTCATCTTCCTACTGGGAATAGCACTAAGATTACACATACATGATCCTATAGTTTATTACCATCTAAAACTCTTCATAATGTTCTATGTATTCCTCAATTCAAAACCAATTTATTGTGGGTAGCTAGGTATACAAGGGAGCTTAATAGTTCAGTACATTTTTACCCTAATTTTTGCCTCTTTCAGGACCTCTCAAGTGGCAAGGTGAAGGGGATTGGTAGACAAGAAGGTGGCATGTACATCCTCAGTCCTTCAACTCCTGCTAAAAGCTTTCCTTTCAAATGCATGACTACTGCAGTCTCTACATCTGTGTCACATCTGTGGCATCAAAGACTAGGCCATGCTCCCATTTTTGTTTTGAAAAAAATCCCTGTAATAAATAGTTTACTACATGATTTTGTCCATTGTCACTGGCTTGTTTGTTCCTTAGCTAGGCAGCCTAGGATGCCTTTTCCTGTTAGTACTTCCAAAACTACAACTATATTTGATCTTGTTCATGTTGACATTTGGGGACCTTACAGGTTCCCACTTGATTCAAATATTTTGTTATTCTTGTTGATGACTTTTCTAGAATGACTTGGATTTTTTTACTAAGTCTTAAGAGTGATGCATGTGTGATGCTTAAAGATTTTGTTCTTTTTGTTGAAAATAAGTTTTCTACTACTGTTAAAATCTTAAGATCAGACAATGGTACTGAGTTCTTCAACACTTTATGCACTAATTTCTTAAAATCTAAGGGGATCATTCACCAAAGTAGTTGTGTTTACACTACACAACAAAATGGAGTTATGGAGAGAAAACACAGGCATCTCCTAGAAGTACCAAGGGCTATTAGAATTCAGGCTAATATACCTATCAAGTTCTGGGGTGACTGTGTACTCTCAGCCACTTATATCATCAACAGACTTTCCTAGCACTGTTCTACATGGCATTTCACCTTATGAAATATTTCATGGTACTCCACCTATTCTATCTCACTTAAGGACTCTTGGTTGCCTTTGTTATGCTACTAATCCTATTTTCCATGATAAATTTTCTTCCAAAGTCATTCCAGGAGTCTTCCTGGGCTATTCTGTTTCTCATAAAGGTTACATGGTATATGACATTGTTGCAGAGAAGTTTATAATCAGTAGAGATGTTACATTTCATGAGAATATATTTCTCTTCTCTTATCCTAAATCACAATTTCTTTTTGTCTCTAAAGTCTCTTTTACTCCTATTGCACAAGTTCTATCGCATGTGCCTTCACTTCACTTTCCTAATGAACATCCTGATAGCTCTAGTTCCTCTGCTTCTTCACTTGTTGTTTCTCCTCCTGATACTACACCACCTGCTCCTTTAAGAAAGTCCAATAGACTTACTAAACCTCACTGATTACATTCATCCTTCTTTTCCTTCTACTACTTCTTCTACTTCTACTGCTTCTTGTTCTCTCTATCCTATCCAATCACATCTTTCATATTCTCATCTTTCTTCTCCATTCCAAACCTTTTTACCTCATTCTCTTCCATTTATGAGCCCACTTCTTATTTCCAAGCCATTAAGTATCCTAGGTGGATTCAAGCTATGAAACTTGAACTTGAGGCCCTAGATCATAATGATACTTGGGAGGTGGTGGATTTTCCCTCTGGAAAGGTTTCTATTGGTTTTAAATGGGTTTACGAGGTAAAGTATCATGTTGATGGGACTGTTGAAAGATTTAAGGCAAGGTTAGTGGCTAAAGGGTACACTCAACAGAAAGTCATTGACTTCCATGATACTTTCTCTCATGTAGCAAAAATGACCACAGTTAGGACTGTGATTGCCCTAGCAGCCCTCAGGCATTGGCCTATCTTTCAAATGGATGTCCACAACACCTTCCTTAATGATGATCTATCTGAAGAGGTTTACATGTCTTTACCACAGGTTTTTAGTAGCCAGGGGAAGACTAATGTATGCAGGCTACTCAAATTCCTATATGGTCTGAAATAGGCTTCTAGACAATGAAACATGAAGTTGACACAAGATCTAACAAGTTCTAGTTTCACACATAGCAAGCATGATTATTCTCTTTTCACAAAGACAACTAAGGACAATCTAGTTTTGATTCTTGTTTATTTAGATGACTCGCTTATCACATGAACTGATCTACAAGAAATCAATAGAGCTAAACTTGATTTGCATAAAACTTCAAGATGAAGGATCTAGGAGAACTAAGGTATTTTTTGGGAATTGAACTTGCCAGATCAAGTGAAGGAATCCTCTTGTCACAGAGGAAATATACTTTGGAAATGATCTCAGAGATTGGTTTGAGTGGTTGAAAACCTAAATGGACATCAATGGAGAAGAACCTGAAACTGACCAGCAGTGAACATGATCTCAAGTTCTCTACAAAATCTGATGATGTTCCTGAGGAAGACAGGAGCATCTACCAGAGACTAGTGGGACAACTTTTGTATGTTACAATCACAAGACCTGATATATCATATGTTTTTCAGTCCTTAAGTCAATTCATGCATGCCCCAAAGAAATCTCATTATGAAGCTGCTTTAGTATATCAAGAGCCAGCCAGGACTTGGTCTTTTAATTTCTAGCAAAGGGGATGAGAAAATAGTAGCATATTGTGAATCTGACAGGGCTTCATGTCTAATGTCTAGAAGGTCAGTCTCTGGTTTTTGTGTCAAATTAGGAACATCCCTCATCTCTTAGAAGTCTAAGAAACAGAACACTATCTCTAGAAGTTCTGTTGAAGCAGAATACATGTGCATGGCTCAAACAGTTGTTGAATTGACATGGTTAAAAGGGTTGTTGCAGGAGGTGCAATTGCCAATTGACTTATATTGTGATAATAAAGTTGCATTACAAATAGCAGTCAATCCCATGTATCATGAAAGGACAAAAACACATCGAGATTGACTGTCATTTTGTTAGGAAAAAATTGCAGGAAGGACTGGTGAAGACTAACTACATTACAAGCAAGGAACAACCAGATGTGTTCACCAAAGCTTTAGGTCATCAACAGCATGCATGCTGCATTACTGGTCAAGTTAGGAATGAAAAACATTTTTCATTCTCAACTTGAGGGGGAGTGTAGAAATAAGAAAGCAATACAAGATGATTAATCAACAAATAATTAGGTGACTGTTGTACATGGTTAGTTAGGAGTTAGTTATTTAAGTCTCCAATTAGAGAATGACAAGTGGATAGTTAGTTAGTAACTAACTTGAATCTATTTTGTATTTAAACGTATCCATTGGAAGGATAAAATGTATGAGTGAATAATAAAATTCAATACACAAGATTTTCTCTCTATCAATTTTCCTTTTCTTTCTTCTTCTTTAAAGCTCATCAATGGCGACCTGAGTGCGGATTTTATCTGTACTTTTTGTGAGAAGAAATTTGTGTTTAAACAATAATTTTTTTAAAAATACTTTTAAGTAACAATTAATATTTGATCAAACTTTTGGAAAAGTGTTTCTAAATGTATTTTTATACATTCTACAAAACAATCTTTAAGTGTATTTTTCTCAGAAGTGCTTTTAGAATAAAACTACCTTTTAAGCTTATGAAATTCAGTTTCTCCTATTATCCTAAAAACTTATTTCTCCCAAAAGCTCGGCCAAACACTTCACTCTTTTAGTTTCTCAAAAACTTGGCCAAACAATCTATAAAACATAAATGGAAAACAACATCTTTATTAACACATCATACAAAAAATAAATTAGTCCTCATTCCATCTTCCTAAATCAATCACCTTATTAGTCCCAATCTCATGAACGAGGAACATATATTGGTATTGCTCCAGGAAGGTTCTTCCATGTTGGTTTGGGATGTTGAGGGTGGAAGGATAAGTAGAGCTTGCTTATACTGAATCATGTTCAAGTATTGTATGGGATTAGTACTAGGGAACACTCCTCTGCCTAAAAACCAGAAAACATGTTTAGGTGTTTCCATTTGCACTAAATTTTTGGCTTTGATGTAGAATAATGTGAAACTGCCATAACAACTTACACATTGCAACCTTATTCTGCCGTTCAAATTCATTGATGCGTAAGCCACCAACAATTTTTGGTAGACATATATGGGTGCGTTTGGTAGGAAGGAAAACATTTTTGTGTAAAATAAGAGTATTTCTGACTTATTTCTCATGTTTGGTTGGTGAGTAGAAAATATTTTTTAGTGTTTGATTGGTGAATGAATAACATTTTTTAGAAAATATCTTGTATATTTTGCTAGAGAGTAGAAAATACTCTTTAGAAAAATAATTTTTGACCCCGATGTTAACCTCGATAATCGATCTAGGACATGACCCCAACACCCGATGTAGGACATAACCTCAACGACCTATCCAAAACCCGACTTCGAGATCTGACCCATGACCTGATCCCCGACTTCCAACCCGAGACCCGACATTCAAATTAGAACTTGATATCCGGTCCAAGGCCTGAATCTGGCATCCGAACTTGAACACAATCGATCAATTAAAAATTTGACTCTGACACTCAAATCGGGACTTGACTTCCATAGCATGACTAGACAACCAACGACCAATGCAAGACCAAAGATTCAACTTTCAAATCAGAATCCAACCACACCTGACACAGGACCTAACTTTCAAACTGAGATTTTTTTTTTCTTTTGTGTTTGTAGGGATAAAAAGTAAAAATTTGAAAATATTTTTCAAAAACAAACTTTTTTAAAAAATAAATTGTGGGGGGGTAGGGGGTAGGGGTAGGGTTTGCAAAAAAAATATAATTAAAATTTGAAAATATTTTTAAAAATAAACTTTTTTTTTGTGTGTGTGTGGGGGGGGGGGAAGCTGCTAAGGGGTTGGGTAGGGGGTGGGGTAAACAATGAAAATTTAAATTATATTTTAGGGAGTAGGGGTGGTTAGGGCTTGGGTGAGGTACAAAAACACCTAAATTTTTAA
>JAJOOS010008570.1:0-57766 GCA_029582725.1 Solanum chiquidenum
GATGAATAAGATAAACATACCTCAACACAAAGCCCTAAAAAAAGCTTGAATCAATGGT
Source organism: Solanum chiquidenum (assembly GCA_029582725.1). Taxonomy (NCBI): domain Eukaryota; kingdom Viridiplantae; phylum Streptophyta; class Magnoliopsida; order Solanales; family Solanaceae; genus Solanum; species Solanum chiquidenum. Next base: position 59 of record JAJOOS010008570.1, read on the forward strand.
GAATTCGATCCTAGCTGCTGCCCCTCTTCTTCTTCTTCTTCTTTGCTTCTAGAGAGAGAATATTTGGAGAGTGTTTGGGGTTCTTAGATGAATGACTTAATGACTTAGTTTTAGGAGTCTATTAAGTATTTATATGTGTTTAAATAAATAACTAACCGACCTCCCTTAAACCCTAATTAATTACTAACTTAACCCCCAAGTCCCTAACTAAAAACTAAAACTAAAAATCTGTGTTCACCTACGCCCCACCCATCCACGGACCGTGGATAGGTCTACTGCCCGTGCTGGAAATCCGTAGGTGGGGGCTACAGCATGAAAAGTGCAGGGGAACTTCAGCCTTGACCCACGACCCCAACCCACGGGGCGTGTGTCCTTCCACAGCCAGTAGATGGCAATCCCGGGGTGCTGCAATTTGGCAGTTTTGGGGGCTGCTTTGGGGTCCTCATCAAGGACCCCTTTGGTTGGTCCTTGGGGGGTTCGTACCTCGACGTTTAGCCCCTAAAACCCCCATTCTAAGTACGGGAGTCATTTTGTGATTCTAAATCCTGAAACCACACTCAAAAACACTTATGAAAAGCTCTAGAACTCACTAGTTCAACTTACTAGTTTCCAGGGCGTTACAATATCTCCCCCTTGGGATCATTCATCCTCGAATGACTATCCTAAACACTTCTTAAAGTCACAACTCTAAACTAGCAGCCCATCATGCATTCACTACATTTAAATGCACACAACCAAGCAAGAAAACTTCAATTCCAAGATAAACTCATTCTATGCAACACAAGGGAGTAGGAACTACATCTACCAACCCAAAATGCATGAAATTTTCATATCTACTCATTTTCAAGGAGGAACTAACATCTCCTAACTAAAACATGCTTAACACACACTCATGGAGCCTAAATGCAATTTACTCTCAAAAAGCATTTATTCAAGGAAGAATCTTTCAACTCCCAAAACTAAGGCATGCTCATAATCAACTAATGAAGTCTACATGCAAATCTACTCAATGCACTACAAAATGAGGAATATAATGCATATAAGTCATTTCTAACAAGACCTAGGCATTTTCATGAACATGCATCACATAAGAAAATCATTGAAACATACTATTCACACATGACGTCATATAAAAGCAAACCAATAGAAACTTAAAATCTCAAGATCTTAAATTCTAAAGGAGGAACAAAAGGAAAAAGGATGAGGATATTGGGACTTCTCATTGGCCCTAGGCCTCCCAAGTAGCATCCCCAACTAAACCCTTGAAAGATCACTCCTACACTTCATGGAACAACTTCCTTGTTCTTCTATTTCTTAACTTGTCATTCTATGACTTCTACCGGTACTTCTAATCTATAGAGGTTCTCTTCAAGAAACCCTAGCTCACTAGCAACCTCACTAATACCACTCAAGGTGAAAATTTCAAGTAAACCTAACTCATAAATATCAAGTACACTCAACAACCTTGCTATCTAAGCACGTTATCTCCCCCTTAGGAGCAAGCCTATACAAACTCTCTTAAGCATCATGTCTTTCAATTCTATGGTCGGAGCAAATCATCACTAAGCTTTCACATCCATCACACAAGGTGATCCTAAACCATGGTAAATTACACTTCTACCCTTCTTAGAGGAGTCTATTCCCTCAACCCATCTAGGCATTATTTCAACACCCAATCCAACCAATCTAAAAACAAACCTCAAAACTCTTCATGACTAAGTCGGGTTCTACCATCAACTAACATAACCACACCAAAAACCTTGTTATATAGGCAAACTATCTCCCCCTTGGGAGTAAGCCTACACAAATTATTCTAAACATCTTTCATAACATAAAGGCAACAATGAAGCATCATTCATACAAAAGACAACATCAAAGCCTATCATAACAAGTCACCAAAGACAAGAAATTCAGAAATTACTAAAGCATAGAACACATACCGGAAGGGACATGAGGAGATCACTCTTGATTTTCTCTAGATTGGAGAGCTTAAGATCTATTATTCTTTGGAGCCTTTCCATCCAAACCAATTGGACCGGAGGAAGGGTAGGGTTGGTACCTATGATGACTATCCTCTTTATTTCTAGCAATCTTAGGGCAATGGCTTATCTTGTGGCCCAACTCATCACAACCAAAACAAACATTAGAGCCCGCTAAGCATTCACCCTCATGCCTCCTATCACACTTACTACATCTCTGTAATATAATCTCATTACCCTCTTCTTGAGACTTGGGATTAGACACCCTCTTTTGGTTGAACTTAAGAGTACTTGAGGAACCTTGCCCGGGGACCTTTTGTCTAAACTTAGGGCGACCATGTCCATCGGACTCATCATCCAAGGACTCATCACCATCCAATCTAGACCTCATTTTCTCCTTAGATTCTTTCTTAAGTTTTGACTCTTCCATTCTTTGGGAAAAAACCATATGATGTGAGATATCCATATCATCTATAAGCATTGCCACACGACATTCATTTTCTACTAATTCGGATACTCCCATCATGAATTGGTTCATTTCAGTCCTTGAATTCTCCACTAAAGTTGGAGCATACTTAGAGAGTTGAGTAAACATTAGGGAATACTCTTAAACACTCATGCTACCTTGCCTAAGGTTGATAAACTCTTGCATCTTAGCCTCCCTCAACTCTAGGGGAAAGAACTTATCAAGGAATTCTTTCTTGAACACTTCCCAATCTATGGGACCCGCTCCTATCAGCCTATTCCTCTTCCATCGAGTATACCACACTTGGGTCACATCCTTCAATTGGTAAGCGGCTAGCTCTACTTTCTCTATAGAAGTCACCTTCATAGCATCAACTACCTTATACACCTCATCCACAAACTCTTGGGGATCCTGTCCAACCTTTGAACCAAGAAACATCGGATGACTCATCCTCACAAAATCCCTCAACCTAGAAGCCATAGTGCTCATATTAAGGTTCACATGAGGCCCAACTTCCCTATTGGCTTGAGCCATCATGGATTGAGTCAATGTTTGGAGAGCCAACCTTATTTCCACATTTGTCATTGCCCCCTCTTCATTAGGAGCTTGAGGAACTTGAGAACCTTGGGGAGGAACCTCTTTCTCCTCATTTCCTTCCTCATTTCTCCTAGCATTAGCCCTTGTATTAGCCATACCCTAAACAAGCATAGGGTACGAATTATAAGAAGGCACTACTAAAGCCAAACTCTATGGCACAACTTAGAGAATGAAGAAGTGAAGTTTCCTAAGCATCCAATAGCCTCCTATTCATAAATGTGGCGCACTTCACATTTATGAACAAGGTTCTACTAGATGTGGTTTGAGACAATCCTAGAACCATTATAAACCTTGTTCTCTTATACCAAGTTTGTCACGACCCAGGGGTACCACCTAGACGTAACATGGCGTGCTTGACCCCGAAGGGGTCGCATACAAGCCCTTAGCATATCATGAACATAAGATAATAGAAAATACGGGAAAATTTAAAACTTTTACAATCGAAGTCATTTTCATAAAAATCAAGCGGAAGTCTTTCTATACTTTGTCTCAAACCATCTGATACACTTTAGATTGAACTCTTGGGACACAACCAATATAATACTCTCAAAAACATGAAATAAAGACATAAAGGAAATGGTTGGTTTGTCCTCGAAGCTACGAGGATTCACCAAGATCTTCAACTCCTTATCTCATTAGAAACCTAGCTTCAAGACAGAACTTCAGTCTACAAACCCTACATTTGATTAAAATGTAGGCAATATGCGTTAGTACAAAATGTACCAAGTATGATAGCTAGCAAAAAATCATATAAGCATCTCAAAATGTTTAGTCAACATAAGACATAAGCATAAGAGATAATCACATGTTCATAAGCATAATCATCATAGTCATAACATAATATCCAACATAATCATCATTTAAACATAAGTCAACATAAGACATAGTTAATGAGCATAGGAAATAATTCATAATCACAATAAGCAAATTCTTCATCATAGGCATCATATAAGAATATTTGACTCTAGGTCATCTTTACCATAAAAGCACCATTCTCAAGTAACCTTAAAAGCATACAAGTGCAAAGCATGAATAGCATCCCATAATACCACCCACGACAAGTATCCCTTTTTGGTCATCTTAATCATAACCTAAATACATGGTTAAGTCTTAATATTTCTACCATAAGGGAACCATACTCCTAACTAACCTCAAAGAACACTTGTGCAATGTATGAAAGGCATCCCATACTACCCTTCACACTAAGTATGACCTTGAATTCATCATAGTCATATTTACCCTACTTTGGTCTCATTACTAGCTAACTTCATATAGACAAGGGAACTATCACCTTTAGTCAATCATATCATGTTAAGGAAGGAAACTATAGCTCAATCCTATCTAAGCATACATCATATAAGAGAAACACCTCATGAGTCACCTTAAGGCAAGCTTGTACCATGCATGAACAAGACCCCACAATCCTACCCATGCTAAGCTAGACCCTTTATGTTCATCATTCATGTTCATAATCTCTTAACATTATAAGGACAGGGGTATTCACCTCCTATTCATGCATGTATTGGAGAGTTATCTAGAACTATTATCTAAACTAATCATGGGTTTGTTCATAAATGCAAGGGGGAGTCACCTCAAGGCATAAATGTTTAGTTCATCATGAAATACAACGGGAGTCACCTCAAGCCACATATATCATGAAATCATACAAACAAGGGTATTCACCTCTAGTGATACATATTAATGAAACATAGGTATTCGCCTCCATCTTCATTATTAGAGGAATATAGGTATTCACCTCCATATTCATTTTGATATGATATAGGTATTTGCCTCCATATCCATTTCAATGTGTAATGTAGGTATTCGCCTCCACATCACCACATAAGGATCATAGGTAGTCACCTTCATGACCAACATAAAGGTTAATGGGTAATCACCTCTTGCCTTGGAAGTCACACATATATAAAGGGTAATCACCTCACACTCCACATGCTTATCTAATTAGGAGTAAGGGAACTCACCACACATTCCTATCATGTAAAGTTCATTTAGGGGAATCACCACAAGCCTCATCATATTTCATAGTCCTAGGACTTAGATTCATTTTAGGTGAGAAAACCTTTCAACCTAGAATCATTCTATGTGAGAGAACCTTTCATGTGATATCATATTCATACATAAAACCATATCTAGAATTCTACATTAGACATGGACACTAGCATAACTCAAGTGATCCTATCACTTTGTGCACTTAAGCACTCATAATGTAGATTAGGTAGGTATAGGCCTTCTACCACAATTCTATATTTTAATCTTTTAATCTCGCTTATAGACTTTACTCTCAAAGCCTTAACATTCATAGTTCATCATATCGGATTTACCTTCAAACCCTAGTGATCATCATTAAATACTACAAGCCTTACATTCAAGCTTTACTTCTTAAAACCTTCATTCATACCTAGATTTCAAGGTATTCTAATCATATTCATCATTACTAGGTGATTCTAGTCATAATTGTTCACAAAGGTTCTATTCTAACTTTACATGTCAAGATTCATCATATACAATAGAGTCTACTTCAATTCATGATTATATGATCCTAGCTTTGAGCAATTAGTCTACATGACATTGATTTAGGAAGATCACCTTTGAACCTTCATCTTTGCCTCTAATGGCATAAACCCACAAATATCACATTCATCAATTTAGATTAGGGTTTACCATAGAAATCACATGAAATCATCATAATATCACTAAACAAAACTAAATCAATCATAATTGTGTATTATCCACTAGATTTGAATCATACCCAAGCCCTACCCACAATGCAAGCACAACCCTAGATAGATTTGGGTTTTTGACTTCACAATAGGGGGAAAACTAAGGGGGCTCTATGGGGGAATAACCCATAGATGAATAAGCTAAACATACCTCAACACAAAGCCCTAAAAAAATCTTGAATCAATGGTGAATTCTATCCTAGCTGCTGCCCCTCTTCTTCTTCTTCTTCTTTGCTTCTAGAGAGAGAATATTTGGAGAGTGTTTGGGGTTCTTAGATGAATGACTTAATAACTTAGTTTTAGAAGTCTATTAAGTATTTATATGTGTTTAAATAAATAACTAACCGACCTCCCTTAACCCCTAATTAATTACTAACTTAACCCCCAAGCCCCTAACTAAAAACTAAAACTAAATATCTGTGTTGACCTACGCCCCACCCATCCACGGACCGTGGATAGGTCTACTGCCCGTGCTGGAAATCCGTAGGTGGGGGCTACAACATGAAAAGTGCAGGGGAACTTCAGCCTTGACCCACGACCCCAACCCACGGGGCGTGGGTCCTTCCACAGCCAGTAGATGGCAATCCCAGGTTGCTGCAATTTGGCAGTTTTGGGGGCTGCTTTGGGGTCCTCCTCAAGGACCCCTTTGGTTGGTCCTTGGGGGGTTTGTATCTCGACGTCTAGCCCCTAAAACTTCTATTCTAAGTATGGGAGTCGTTTTTGTGATTCTAAATCCTCAAACCACACTCAAAAACTCTTTCAAAATGCTCTAGAACTCACTAGTTCAACTTACTAGTTTTCGGGGCGTTACAGTGGTATTGCTTCTGAGTTGACTCCGGTCACTGATGCCCAGGATCAGAGTACTACATTGGGAATTGATGCCCAGACAGATGGAACGATTGCTTAGACATCATCCCTCTTTACCTCCCTCTCTGTCTTATTTTTATTGACTTTTGGATATTTTATCGCTTGCATTTGAGGAAAAATAGTTTTTTTTTGTGGTGGAGTGAGGCCCACCTTTTGTTACTACTGTTCTTTATATATATTTGGGTTTTTGTACTATTGATTGTGTTTAGCACTGTTGTTGTGGATGATTGAGCTTGTGGCTCCTTGTTTAAATTGTAAATGATTTTTGGACCCTTCCGAATTTTTTTTGTGCCACCTCTTGTTTGTGTTTGAATGTGGTTGTTTTCTTGCAAATTTGAGTATCGGTCTTGATCAATACCAATAATTTGAATAGTGCTCATAATTGAACAAAAATGAATGTGCGGCTACGATGAGGTAAAATGAAGTTGCATAGGCAATATGTGAACTTTTTTCATCTCGTTGTGGCTAGCCAATTATCAAATTGAGTCTCTTGTGATGAACATTGCACATAGTGAAAGTGTGGAGTCTTATTTGACATTGGTGTCAATGCCTTGTGTGATGAGCTTACTATGATCCATAGGTGATGACACCTAGAATTTGCCCCGTTGGTCCGGTTGACTAAGTAATGCAAGCTCTTGATATGATCTCAGGCAACTTTGAAGAGTGAAAAAAATTGACATTATACTTCTTTTGTGGCCTACCTTGTGAGTGTGGGAACTTTGTTTGAACACATTTTGAGCCTTAACCCTTTCCTTTGAAGAAACTTGATGAAATTGTGACTTTTCTTTATCCATTACCCATAATCCTCATGATTTATAGTTTGCTTGAATAGCCAACTTAGGTCAAAAGCCTAAGTTGGGGGTGTGGTGAAAAGAGAAGGTAAATCAAGAAATGCAAAGAAGTCCCCTTTGACCCATGGTTTCGAGAAAGATAGAACCCCTCCATACAAAAAAAAGAGAAAAATAAGAGAAGAATGAAAAAGTTGTGGAATAAAGTTGTGAAAATGCGAAAAGAAATGGGGTATCCAACAGTCCATGGAAAGTTAATAATGGGGTGACTTTTGAGCATGAATGAGAATGATGAAAGAAAGGTAAGGAAGTGTTGTTCACACCACATTTCATGAGGATAGCAGCCACTGAGCCTAAATGGCCATACCTTTACACTCAGCCCCGTTACAAGCCTTGGAAAGACCTTTTCGATCTTGAGTGAGCTGAAACAAGTGTTGATTGGAAAATAAGGGTAAACCTATGGGTGGAGTGTTGATTGTGATTCTGGAGCTATAAATTGTTGAACCATTGTGTGTGAATATGGAATCATTATTTGTGTGAGGGCATTTGAGTACCTTTGTTGAGCTTGAACTTGCATTTGAAGCAAGTATTGTGAACTTGAGAATCTTTGATAATGGTGAGTCACAACTTGAATCTTTGAGTACACAATTGATCTTTGTATGACTAAGTTGAGTCTTTTTGTGTGCATTTATGATTAAGTCTTGTGTAGCACTGTTTGAGACATCCTTTTTGAACTGCTGAACTTGAGTTTTACTTGAGGACAAGCAAAAGTTTAAGTTGAGGGTGTTGATGAGTCCACTATTTGGACTCATTTAGGGCTTTATTTGGATAGATTTAGTGTCCTCAAATTCTTATTTTATGCCAATAACTGATGTGAAATCCTTTTTTTCCAGGTATTTGGATTAAGGAACAAAGCATGGACACTAACGAGCAAAAAGGAACAAGGCAGCTGAAAGAACGAAGAAATCAAGGTTTGTTGATCGCCTAATCAATTTGGCGAATCGCCGAGTGGCTATTACCTCACCTAAAGTTTTAGCGTGCCAAGCCCTGAAGGAGAAAATCAAGTCGGCGAGAGAACGAAGAAGTAGGCAAGTCGCCGAATGGTTCCGCGATGCAGTGTTGGATCGCCCAAAGTTACAGAACTTAAGGATGTTGAAGGCCAAAGCAAAAAGGCGATGGAACTGACCAAAGGGCGGATCATCGAGTTGATCGGCTATCCCGACTTACTGTGTCGAATGGCCCTTCGTAGCATATTTTTGGCGACTATAAATACATTTTCAAACATTATGTTTAGGATAAAATTTAATTTTGAACATTCATTAGAGAAATTTTTGAGTTTGAACTAAGAGTATTGAGACAATATTTTCCTTAGCTTTGAAGAATTAAAGTTTTCCATTTTTGAGAAATTGGAAGTGGGTCTTCGAGATTCTTCAACTTGGACCTTTGTAAAGACAAAATTAATCGTACCCAGTTGATGGAAACCCAATCTGGTAACGTTTTCTATCTTTTTATGATGTCTAGCTAAAACCCCACTTCTTGGGTGTGATTATGTGATTATGGGTTGATTTAGCTTATGGGTATTGTTAATTGTTAGTGTAAATGTTGTTTAAAAGTGATTTCAATCAGTAAATGTGGTTTAATTTAAATGGTTGAAGTTGCAAATGCAACTCTACCTTCATGTTTTTGGCTTGCTCGAGAGAGAGGTTTTAAAACCAATATTACTGAATTGATGGTCTGTGGGTATTGGGTTGTCATGGGTTCAGCTCGAGAGAGTGAATCATAAACCCTTTTCCACACATTCAGCTCGAGAGAGTGAATTGACTAAAGCGTAGGCCATTCTTATTTGCTGCTTGTTGGTGTTCGCCAGAAACCAACTTGATTCTGGGTAAATTGTTCGAGAGAAAGTTTATCCCCACTAAAGTCTAGCTTATTCACTGATTTACAGCTATTTACTAATAATTGCAATTACCCATTTGTCTACCTTAGCCTATAATCCACTTACATCCCAAGAACCCGTCTCATTACTTGTTAATTCGTGTTATTTGATGTTGTTGTAGCTGATAATTAAAACAAAAACTCCCTTGTTATTTGACACTTGTGTCACCCTTTAATTTGAATTATGCTTTTATTCATAAATATCTATTCCTATGATTGACTTGAACATATTTGTACTTTGCTCTTGATTCACAAACACGTACCACTCCCTGTGGGAACGATCCCAACCTAATTGGTTGGGTTATATACTAATTAATGACCGTTGACTCTTAGAACTGGATTAAGTGTCTTTGATAGCGTTATTCAATCAACTAAACGTCCTTAAACCAAAAGTCACCCATTATCATTAGGTGCACCAGAAAGCAGGAAAAGATTACCCCACCCAATGTTTATGTCTTAGTCTGTAATTATTATACATTTTAAACTTTCACCAGATAACATGATATGTAGACTATATGAAATCCTTTTAGGTATTACATTAGAGTAAAATTGCCTCTTCGTAGTATCCTTTATATGCAAGCATAATGATTAATAACCAAAGTACCTTACTACCTTTCATAATTGAATGAGAATCAGTTTCTACTATTAGGGGAAATAATATTTTTTTCAATGCAGTAATGAATTTTCTCTCTTACAGTCACTACATTTGCCACACGGTTGGTTGGAACTGGTAAATTTCTCTCTTTTACTCCTACAATATCATCATCAGTATTTATGACAGAATAGTTGAACTAGGGTCAGGATTACCCTACTTGTTGGAAAATTATATACACAGCGGAAGCATACCAGAATCATACAACATACATAAATAATATACAACACATTGTTTATGCTAGAACAAGTACAATCATGTTAGAGCATATAAACTTTCTGAAATTTAATTCAAGAATTACCACTTGAAGCGTGAGTAGATACCTTCAAGTCAATCCACAAGCTAGTCGACAAGCTAGAACCTTCAAGCAAATCAACAAGCTAGTCTACAAACTGGACCACATTTGTGTGGTCTTCTATAGTGATCCCAAGTTCACTTCTGAACTCTCTCAATACTTGGTTGGGCAAGTATTTTATAGAAAACTTCATCTTTGCAAGGGTTAGAAAAATCCCTACTTATAGAGATTTATTCCTAGTGGAAGGAGGAGAAGGAATACCATGTCTTTCCTTAGAATAGAAAAAGACATGTACATCTCCCTTTCCTTAGAATAGAAAAAGTCATGTCCTTCTCCCTTTCCTTAGAATAGAAAAAGTGATATACTTCTCCCTTGCCTTAGAATAGAGAAAGACACATACTTCTCCCTTTTCCTTTTAGAATAGATTCATAGTTCTAGTTAAATATGGGCATGGTAGGGACCACATAATTAATTACTGAGGCTTTCTATTATGGAAATAATTCCAAATAAAAAATTTGAATTATTCTTACCATAATAAATTACAACTATTCCACTAGAAATTCCTAAATGCACTCATATATTTATATTTTGAAATTCTGCATTAAACACATATGTAATTCCTCATGTTAAGATTACAGATACTAATCAAGTAAATTAATTTACTGACGAATTTAATTCAATGATTGTTGGCACCCAATTTTGACCGAGCTATAACCCTTTCGGGAGTGCTACTAGATTAAGTACGTATTTTTAAAAACATATTTCGAGTTTAAAAGTTTATTCGATTTTGTCTAAAAATTACATATTTTAGTATGTATGATTTATAAAAAAATTATTATTAAATTATTTTTTTATTATTAAATATTATATTTATTGATAATTAAACTCGAAATAATTATTCTACTCAATTGTTTTAACATCTAGATGTGTTTAAGTTATATGAAAATATTTTAATATATGTAGTATTTTATTAATTGAATAGCCTCTCCTTCATCTCCTCCTAAATTGTTTAAATAATAGCCTAGTCTACTCAATTTATTTCAATTATAGTCATTTATTGATTTCAATTGTGGCTTATTCTTATTCCAATTTTCAAGACTCCAAATTCCCATTCAATCTCATCCGTCCATCTTAATTCATCCAACTCAAAGAACCGATCTCAACCTTTCATCCGAATTAATCCAACTGCCCAGATCCTGTAATTCTTTATTTCCTTTAAGCATCAAAAGACCCAAATCGCTGAGACTTCAATCTTTTTTCTCTCTCCCAAAAAGTCTACCGCGTTATCCAGCTCTCTGCCTCCTCTTCGCCGGCGAGGAAGGAAACCACGAAGTCCGGTGGCAGCCTCCTCTCTACCGTCGCTTCTCCCTCTCCCCTATCTCAACCAGCAGCTCCGGCGAAAACCGCCGATCAGACCACCAGCGAGCACCAGCAGTAGCAGCGAAAGCTCGCTGCTCTCAGACCACCAGCGAGCACCAGCAGTAGCAGCGAAAGCTTGCTGTTCTCTCTCTCCCTCAACTTCTCCGGACAGCGGTGACGAACGACAACAACAAACTCCGGCAAGAAAGCGAAGCCAGCAACAACCGACGAACCACCATGTAACCGATAGCGCTGATGGAAACTCCAAACACCACCCCTTTCTCTGGTTTCAGCCAAAATTACCAGTGAAACCCTAGAAGCTGGCAAAATCAACAACAACAATAGCCCCGGCAAGCGGCATCAACAATGGTGCTCCCTCCGGCGAAGCCCCATTTTCCCAAAAAAATTGAGTTTATTTAAGACGGATTTTGACAGATCCGTCCAAGTTTATTTCCTTTTTCGATTCATTATTTAAATTTTTTTAGATTGATTATGGAGTTCATGTTGTGATTTGCATGTTTGCTCTGTGCGGAGGCAATTAATCATTGTGAGAATTTCGTGAGCTTTGTTTCTCTTAAAAGGCATCACTGTGTTATGATATCTGTGTAAATGTAATCCGCTTCCTTGCTGAAATTGTTGATTTTGGTTTAAAGTGCGCAAGTTTGGGTGTTGAAATTACTATATTTCTTAAATTGCTTCTTCTTTGATGATTTCCTTAAATCACTGTTGAAAAATTCTTATGTATTGTCATTGCTTGCCATTTTTGGGTTTGTGGTATTAGTGGTTCATTGTGAATATATGTTATTTGTTAACTCTTTTATGGTATATTCTAATATATTTTTGGTTCACTAGGATTGAGCTGTCGTTATGTATCATTACCCTATTTCGTAATTAACAGTTTGCTTTCCCTTATTTAAATTTTGGGGCACACTTTCTTACGTATCTTTTAATATGGTCAAATTGTGATTGATTTTCCTTACCTTATTTAATAGTAGATTGATTCTTACTTGTTGATATTTGGAAAAAATAGGATTGATTTGTCTCTCCATTTAAGGAAAATAATTTCAACCAATCAAATTTATCTCTTACCTTTTCCGCCTGGCCCTCTACCTGCTATATAAACAAACCTTTTGTCTTTCATTCTCTAACGCTGGAAGACTTTAACAATAAACAATCACTCTCCATTCACTTCAACCCAAGCCCAAAAGAGTTGTTAGGTCGTGCACCGAAACCTGTTTTGCGAAAAATGGAGCGCGACAGAATGGTGACTTTGTTGGGAATTTTAGGTTTTTACCATTACATGTTTCATGCTTTATGTGGGGTTTATTTGTTTTTGAATTTTTTCCTTATTTGTTTTGCTAGTTCCATGTCTAAATTGCATATTTGCTTACTTCCATGTTTAATCCTTGTCCCCTTTCCTTATTTGCTTAATTCCTTTATGTGTTTGCATGTCTATTTCCTTTTATTCATGTATTTATTTATTTATTGCTTTCCTTAAAATTGTCTATGTGTTACTTTTTTCCATGTACATGCTAAATGTTTACTGCTTTGACTGACATTCCGCTCATACTTCCCCCAATTGGGACCCTCTTCCTTTTCCTTTTGTTTTTTCGTGATGGTGTGTGACTTTGCACATCTCACAAAATACTCCAATTCTCTTCAAACACCCTATATTAGAGAGATAGCTAAGGCATGGCAGATGCGGATAGTTTTACTACCGTGGAACCATGTGCCTTCTCGCATAGAACCTCTTCAAGTCTGTGTCTACCCAACTCTTAGAAATCTTAATTAGGTCATACATGCTGCATAAACCTTAGGTGGTTTGACCCTTGGTGTCAATTCACACTCTTAGTATCCACTCTACCATCTAAAGGACCCCAACACCCTTGAGACAAATTGCATATTATGTGTCAATGTGATCTCCATAATTAATCTAAGCCAAGTCATGCCAAAATGGAGTTTAGAATTTCTCTAATCTAAACTCCAAATTGACGAATAAGGTTTGAATTAATTATTATGCATCACTTATGTGTCGTCTTAGGCCTACCTATGGCTCAACGAGGCCCCTTGCATTTAGGGCGTTTATATTAAAAGAATGTGCTCGTTATCTCAATTTATGCAATGTTATAACTTGGGTTTTCTTTTGCTTTTATTTTTATTTTACCCCTCCCCTATGGTTGATTTGTAGACCATGGTTTACCACACACGATCAAAGGGTGCTCCTTCTTCTCTCCCAAGTGAGAATCACAAAGGAAAGAAGAAGGTGACTAATGATAAGACTATGGGTAAAACTATTGAGAAGGAGCATCCTCCGAACAAGTCGATCCCATGTTTGGAACACAAAATAAAGGATTTAGAAGAAGAGATATCCTATATGCGCGAGTGGGCTAAGTTGTTACTCTCTAGAAATCTCACTTTGGAGACAAACATGGATAAACAGCATGTCACAAGTCAAGACATTTTTCAAAATAATCCCCCACTAGTTCACCCTACTTCTCAACCTCAAAATCAACTAAGCTCCATTCAAATGCCTCCAAAGAACACTCACTTCCCAAATTACCCATATCCTCCCCAACATACCGACGTGCTTCTAGACCTCCATATCTCACTCTGTGCCTGCAGAATCCCACCATGCAAGCTCATCTGCATGAAACGCCTCTGCACCAAGTCCCTTGGTATCGCGCGCCTCTCATACCATTCCAAATTCCTCCACATCAAATGCCTCCTCCTCTACCATATCGACAACCCACTTATCATATCCACAATGTCAAAACCCTCACTCAACCTCATATTCGCAAAAACTTATTCAATGCTGAGAAGAAGCCTATCAAAATTTATGCTTCTTTAGTTGAATCCTTTGACCAACTCTATGAAAGGCTTAAAATGGTTGACTGTGTGACACCTATCCCTGCCAAGAATCCAAACACTCAATCCAAGCAGTATGACCCAAACAAGATTTGTGACTATCATTCAGGGATGGAGGGACATACTACTGAAACATGTCATGCTCTAAGAGACAAGATTCAGCAACTGATTAAGGCTAATGTCATACACTGGACCGACTTTGTACCAAAGGAGTCCCAACAGTGAACATGTCGAAGTCCATTTGAAGCAGTTTCCAATAAGGGTTTGCGCCGTTTAAGTTTAAGTTTTCTACATTCAGGTTCCATTAATTTCTGACGATAAAAGTACCCATATTAGCATGTGGATAATAAAGTTGGTCAGAATCTATCATTTTAGTTGTTGCTCAAGAGTGTTCCTTTTAATGTCTTGAATTATGCTCTTTGTATTTGGAACTATGTCAGACCTGATTCCCATTTAAGAGGGGATACGTAGGCGCTCCTATGGAGTTCGGTCTTATCCTAATAATTTTTTTCATTTTCCCCTTCTATTGTCTAATTGGGGAAGAATTTTGAGAAGGACTAAAAAATTCCATCAAAAGGGCATTCTTCTTGCAAGTCAATACTGGGGAAATTTTTGAGAGGGTCTCAAAAAATCCATCAAAAGAGCATTTTCCTGCAATCTATAATACTGGGGCAGAATTTTTGAGAGTGTCTCAAAAATTCCATCAAAAGATTATATTTTTCTCTCAAGAGAGGACCCCAACAATCCCATTCATTTACAAATAATGAGACTGGGGCAGAATTTTTGAGATCTTCTCAAAAATTCAGGAGCATTACTTCTGGTCTACAAAAGGAGCATCAGAAAGTCTAAAGTTCTACACTAGGGCAGAAATTTTGGAGGGATCACAAAATTTCTGACAACATCGCAAAGATCGACCTTTGAGCAGACATCAAAGGAGCTTACTGTGTCAAATCAAGGATACAGATCAACCACCCCTTAAACTAACTTTTTTTCTTCAAATGTAGAAAATACAGATACATATACAAAAGAAATTTTAACATCACCTGACAACTATTAAGCTTGACAAATCGCCAGTAAAGGGCACATTATCCTCCCAATCAGAAGGAAAGATCAAACTACTTTATATCAAGCCCCACATATTAACATTCAACTTACCCACTCCTTACAATAGGACGAAGGGTCAAGCTACAATATTCCAAGCTCGAAATTTGTCAACAAATTACACTCAATCTTTCAATGAGGCGAAGGTCTATGCCCTCAATCAACTATCGCATGAGCCCGAGAACTACATTGAGCCTGAAATTGCATTGTGCCCAAAGATTGCATGTGCCCGATACTACACTGATCCTGAAATTGCATTGTTCTCGCAGATTGCATGTACTCGAATTGCATTGTACCCAAAGATTGCATGTACCCGAAGATTGCATGTGCCCAATATTGCATTGTTCCTGAGATTACATAATGCTCGAGAATTTCATTGTGCCTGAAGATTGCATGTGCCCGATATTGAATTGTACCTGAGATTGCATCGTGCCCGAAGATTGCATTGTGCCCGAGAATTACATTGTGCCTGGAGATTACATGTACCCGAAGATTGCATTGTTCCCAAAGATTGCATTGTGCCCGAGAATCGCATTGTACTCGGAGATTGCATGTGCTCAAATTGCATTGTGCCCAAAGATTCCATGTGCCTGATACTTCATGTGCCCGAGATTTCATTGAGCCCAAGATTGCATTGTGCCCAAAGATTGTATGTTCCCGAGAGTTGCATGTGCTCGAAAATTGCATTGTGCCCGAATACATTGTACATATTCACTTTTAAATCAAGCCACAAGATGCTCGAATTACATCAAAACAAATACACTTTATCTACTCATTATTTATATTCTGAAGGCGTCATCGTCCAAAGGCATCATCTTTCATGGCCTGCAGACGCCATTTCATGGTCTGCAGACTTCATTTCATGGCCTGAGGATTTACTTCATGCTTATCATGTTCTGAAGGCATCATGGTCTAAAGGCATCATCTTTTATGGCCCGCATACATCATATCATGGCCTAAGGATTTAATTTCTATCTATCATGATCCGAAGGTGTCATAGTCTAAAGGCATCATTTTTCATGGCCCACAGACAACATTTTCATGA
The DNA here is from genome assembly GCA_029582725.1 of Solanum chiquidenum. Lineage (NCBI taxonomy): Eukaryota > Viridiplantae > Streptophyta > Magnoliopsida > Solanales > Solanaceae > Solanum > Solanum chiquidenum. Next base: position 16,749 of record JAJOOS010008570.1, read on the forward strand.
CCTGAGGAATTAATTTTGCATATCATGGCCCTAGACGTCATAGCCTAAGACATCATTTTCATAGTCTTAAGGCAAATATCATGGTCGATATGGGAAATTGCATCATGTTTACATTTACCATTCATTTGATATATCTTCTCTAATCACTTTATTAAGTTGTATTACAAGCTACAGACTTGCATAGACTGATATATTACAGACAAGATTAATCACCCTCTCAGCTACAATTGTCAAGCTTACATATTTATCGCAACAAAGGCCCTCTCAACTCTTTGCTACTTGTATTACCATTTTTCATTTGATTCTTTGCTACTTGTATTACCATTTTTCATTTGATTCTTTGCTACTTGTATTACCATTTTTCATTTGATTCTTTGCTACTCGTATTACTTCTTTTCATCTGATCCTTGCTTAAGCTAGAAATCGCTCTGTCATGCTCTTCTCACTACTCAAACCTTATCCATTCAAGCTGTTATCGTCCCCGTTCTAATGCCTTAACGATACTTCAAAGTTTAGGAGCCTCGTTTGTTCCTAAATCTAGAACTACACACGACCTGATTCTCGTATAATCAGAGATATGTAGGCCACTTAATACCAAAGTCTCGGTCGTACCCCTCTCCAACTCTATATCGTTTCAATTGATCCCACTGACATCTCTCGTTGGTCAGACAAAATTGGCTACTAAGTCAATGTTAGTTGCCTGATAGTTTATCCTTCATTCTAAAGCAAACAAGGGGCAGTTGTTGACACCCAGTTTTGACCGACCTATAACCCTTTCGGGAGTGCTATTCGATTAAGTACGTATTTTTAAAAACATATTTCGAGTTTAAAATTTTAATAGATTTTGTCTAGAAATTACATATTTTAGTATGTATGATCTATAAAAAAATTATTATTAAATTATTTTATTGTTATTAAATTATTATATTTATCGATAATTAAACTAAAAATAATTACTTTACTCAATTATTTAATATCTAGATGTGTTTAATTTATATGAAAATATTTTAATATATGTAGTATTTTATAAATTTAATAGCCTCTCCTTTATCTCCTCTTAAATTATTTAAATAATAGCCTAGTCTATTTAATTTATTTCAATTATAGCCATTTATTGATTTCAATTGTGGCCTATTCTTATTCCAATTTTCAAGATTCCAAATTCCCATTCAATCTTATTCGTCCATCTTAATTCATCCAACTCAAAGAACCAATCTCAGCCTTTCATCCGAATTAATCCAATATGCCAGATCCTTTAATTTTTTCTTTCCTTTAACATCAAAAGACCCAAACCCCGAGACTTCATTCCTTTCTCTCCTCTCTCAAAAAGTCTGCCGCCTCATCCACCTCTCTGCCTCCACTTCGCCAGTGAGGATGGCCACCACACAGTCCAGGGGCAGCCTCCTCTCTCCCATCGCTTCTCTCTCTCCCCTCTAGCAATCAGCAACTCCGGCGAAAGCCGCCTAGCAGACCACCGGCAGCAGCAGTAAAATCTCGCTTCTCTCTCTCTCCCTCAACTGCTCCGGCCAGCAGTGACGAACGACAACAACAAACTCCGGTAAGAACGCGAAGCCAGCAGCAACCGGCGAACCACCATGTAGTCGGCAAGGCTGGTGGAAACTCCAAATGCCACCCTTTTCTCTAGTTCCGACCAAAATTATCGGCAAAACCCCAGCAGCTAGCGAAGTCAACAACAACAATAGCCCCGGCAAGCGGCATCAACAATGGTGCTCCCTCCGGCGAAGCCCCTTTTTCCCAAAAATTTCGAGTTTATTTAAGACGGATCTTGACAGATCCATCCAGGTTTGCTTCCTTTTTCAATTCATTATTTAAGTTTTTTTAGCTTGATTATGGAGTTCATGTTGTTGAGTTGCGTGTTTGCTCTGTGCGGAAGCCATTAATCATTGTGAGAACTTTGTGAGCTTTGTTTCTCTGAAAAGACATTAGTGTGTTATGATATCTGTGTGAATGTAATCCGCTTCCTTGCTGAAATTGTTGATTTTGGATTAAAGTGTGCAAGTTTGGGTGTTGAAATTACTATATTTCTTAAATTGCTTCTTCTTTGATGATTTCTTTAAATCACTGTTGAAAAATTCTTCCGTATTGTCATTTCTTTCCATTTTTGGGTTTGTGGTATTAGTGGTTCATTGTGTATATATGTTATTTGTTAATACTTTTATGGTATATTCATATATATATTTGGTTCACTAGGACTGAGCTGCCGTTATGTATCATTACCCTATTTTGTACTTAAAGTTTTCTTTCCCTTATTTAAATTTTGGGGCAGATTTTCTTACTTATCTTTTAATATGGTAAAATTGTGATTGATTTTCCTTACCTTATTTAATAGTAGATTTCTTCTTACTTGTTGATATTTGGAAAAAATAGGATTGATTTGTCTCTCCGTTTAAGGAAAATAATTTCAACCGAATCAAAATAATCTCATATACCTTTTCCACCTGGCCCTCTACCTGCTATATAGACAAACCTTTTGTCATTTATTCTCTGATGGTGGAAGTCTTTAACAATAAACAATCACTCTTTCTGACTCACAAAAACAAACCCAAAGAGTTGTTAGGTCGTGCACCGAAACCCTTTTTTTGCAAAAAATGGGGTGCGACAATGATCAATTTTATTTAGAGCACTTTTTAACTTATTTCATGTGTCGGATTCATAAATCCACTTGCAAGGCTTCACACGATGAAAACTAATAAGCCTCTCAAAAAGACATATCATCAATCTTAATATCAGAACATGTATTTCATAAACTAACTTATTATTTCACCAATATATATTATTATCATCCAATCTACTAGGCATACTGACCCATCTTACAATATCACCTTTTAATAAATCAAAACGATAATTCACATATACAGATCGTAATATTATATCAGGATTAAGAATATAAGTATATTTAATAGCTTAAAGAATATGTTTTTGTCAGTTAGTCTAAAACAACTATCTCTACTCGGTCCCGTTCAATACATACAAAATGCACTGGCACAAGAAGTTGGAACTATACCCTTCCCATAATCAAAATAAATTACATATAATCTTATGCTACAATTGTACCGATGGCATGTCCAATTCTCATCTTAGATTTTGAACGAAAAACTTTATACTTATAAGTACCGATGATTTAATCCTCTGTGTATAAGCTAAAACTCTATACACTAAATCATCTACTATATAAGTAAACAAATACCATAAACGAATATATGATCTATTAAAAATAAATAAATAATTATTCTATGATAAATACTATATCTAAACACATGGTTAATAGTATGTATCCCAACAGTACTGTCTATATTACATTTATACCAACAAAGAGGAGGATACAACCACCTCACAATATTATAACTATATCTAGGTTGCCATCCTTTCAAAATTTTCACAATATGAGGCCAACTCGTACGTACATCTGGAAAATAAGAAAATCTGGTGAAAACAAACTTATGAATAGTATGAGTAGCAATAAAAAAAAATTCATAACACCAATTTCTGATCAAGTTGGAATAGACATCTGGTGCCTTGACTTGATCACGTGGACCATCTTGAATTTTATCACCATATATAAATATAAAATACTATGTAGCACAATGCAATTTTTTTTTAAAAAATCTACTTAAAATATGATTTGATAAAAGTATGTAATAATTCTAAAACTGAACATTCTTTTTTAAAAAACCAAATCGATACATTTTATGTCAAAATAAAGTTAAACATATTTTGTATTAAATTTAACATAAACATGAAATTTATGACCTCACTGACACTATCTATGGACCTCAAACAAAAAGCTCATGAATTCTACATGACAGGGACTTCCTAGCTAATCCTCAAAACAACAAACAAATAAATACACAATTGATTATGAAGAAAAGAAAATATTCCATGAAACATACCAGAGCTAACCAATATCTATTGGATAAAGAGAAGGCCCTACCATGTAACCTGGTCATTTCAAAAATATGTATCAACATTGACATAACCATTGTAGGTCGCAAGTAAATGAAAAGTCAGTACACCCACATATATACTCAATGAATCTCTATAATCCCCTCACTAAAGCTGGAATGAGACTTAGCAAAACATGAACACATTATGTACAAATTCTTAAAACCATGAGAACATTTAAAAGCATTTGAAATATTTTAACTTTAATCTTGTTAAGAGTATTCTTTACAAAATGTTAACATGAGCTTGAAAAAATAAATCCCTACTTGAAAAATATCACTTGCTTCGAACCTTATTCTTTATTTAAGTCAAAATATGATCAATATGACAGACAATCCCATTCCAATCGACTAAGACATCTATTTGTGGTGCCACACGAGTTGACCATGTTTCTCTAGATTCTTTCGTAGTGCCTCAATAAACGATACACTAATCTCCTACTTTGACATAATGAGTTGTGGAGTAAATCACAATCAATTTTGAAATGAAGTAACTATGATAGAAATCAGAGACATAACTTGGTTGGTGTTGTAAATCTTAAAGAAAGAAGAAACAAGAAGCCTAATTTTAGTCATCATCGAAGGTCTTTAACGGAGTTCATTGCACTACATCGGTGTTTGCTTAAGGTTGTCATGGGTTGGGGTAGCCATAATAGGCTACATACCTATCGTCGAAGGATTGAGTTTTTGGTATTAGAAGTAGGAGAGATAGAGAGAGAGACATGTAACAATAATAACGAGACATTATCAATGTTAGTAGTAGGAGTACTAAATATGTGCTCTATAAAAGAGACAATCGGCTAAAATTTCATAAAGAAGACCTAAATGTAATTTTAGTAATGTTAATGGTATTAGCAATGGTGAGGGAGAGATAGTAAATGCTTGTGGTGGAAGAATAAAGAAAGGGAAGGGGTATAATGGGTTGGAGCACTGAGGTGTCATGCTATGTGGTGTACACATCATCAAAGTATTAGTATCACATAAGAATGTATGTGTCCACATTGGACAATCCTAAATCCTCATGAATAAGGGGTACATTTGAATCATCTAGGTAGTTGAAGGTAGCGGTGTTCACAGAAAACAAATAAACCGAACCAAGCCAAAATTCAAATCATTTCATAAAAACTCAAAAAAAAATTAGGTTTGTGTTTAACTATTAAAAACCAATAAAATTTGGATTGATTTTGATTTTATGTAAAAGAAATATTTGAAGAATCATATCAAACCAACTATACTATTTAATATTTATAATTTTACACATATTTTCAAATTTTATAACATATATTATATTTTATTCTTTTGTGCCTTATTAAATAAAATAGGTAAAGAACAAATGTTCAAGTGGCACAGGTAGGGATGAGGAACCAAGAACTGCTCAACTTATTCTATATTCTCCACTTCCAGTTCTTTCACTAAATAAGGTTTATACTCAATCAATAACTGATATCATTATATTTATGCTTTAACTATACCGTGTTATTGTCATTGAAATTTATATATGTAGAAGTATGCTTTATATTGTCAAGCTCAAGAAAGCACATTGGTTCCTAGTCAAGCGATGAAGCAGCTCATCATTAGGACGTTGAATCAAATTTCTACAAGGTTCAATCATTCTTGAAGTCTTTACCAGAGCAGCATCCCAGGCAACAATCCAGCCTCCAGATCAATAGTACCACTTTTTCACGACAAATTCATGCAAAGTTGATATTTGAATGCTCCATCAGACTGGCTTTGGAGGTATTTGTTGATGACCCGACAAAAGAAAAGGAAGTGCATGATGCAATTATTGCATTAAGTGATAATCCCTCATCGTTCTTTAGCGATGAACAAGCAAAGAAATTGTGAAGAATCAAGTTTGAATTCCATTTCATGATTAAGAAATGGAGGGACATGGCACGATCCAATTCAAGTTGCCAGGAATTCTTTACCAACTTTGAAGAGGACAGGAAAAAACTGGATGATTGGATTAGATCAGAACCAAGGTTGAAGGCTGCTCGAGAGTTGGAAGAACGATTTCAAGATATAAGGACCAAACAGAAAGAAATCATGGATGAACGACAAGAATGGTCTCGAAAATCTCAAAAAACTCAGGTTACCATGGATGTTTGTCGACAATCCATCCATCTGCACTTCTGTTGTATCAAATTCATTGCTGGTGCTTTGAGATTTTCCAGAACATTCTTGTCATTCATCCATGATTTTTTTCTGCCTGGTCCTTATATTTTGAATTAGTTCTTCCAACTCTCGAGCTTCTTCCTCCTTTTTCTCATTCTCATCCTTCAATCTTGGTTCTGATCTAATCTAATCATCCAGTTTTTTCATGTCCTCTTCAAAGTTGGTCAAGAACTCCTGGCAACTTGATTTGGATCGTGCCAAGTCCCTCCATTTCTTAACCATGAAAGGGAATTCAAACTTGATTCTTTGCAATTTCTTGGATTGTTCATCGCTAAACAACGAGGAGGGATTATCACTTAATGCAATAATTGCATCATGCACTTCCTTTTCTTTTGTCGGGTCATCAGCAAATACCTCCAAAGGCAGTCTGATGGAACATTCAAATATCAACTTTGAGTGAATTTGTGCTGAAGAAGTGGTATATTGATCTGAAGGCCGGATTGTTGCATGGGATGCTGCTCTGGTAAAGACTTCAAGAATGACTAAACCTTGTGGAAAGTTGATTCAACGTCCTGATCTATATTGATGAGCTGCTTCATCACTTGACTAGGAACCAATGTGCTTTCTTGAGCCTGACAATATAAATCATACCTTTACATACATAAATTTCAATGACAATAACAAGGAAAAGTTAAAGCATAAATATAATGATATCAGTTGTTGATTGAGTATAAACCTTATGGGTGAAAGAACTGGAAGTGGAGAATACATAATAAGTTGAGCAATTCTTGGTTCCTCATCCTCACTTGTTTGTTTCTGTTATCATGGGCAAGAAACTAGTAACTCATTTTTTACAAGTGCAACATCTAGTAAGCACGTATTGAGGTCGATTCGCTACAAAAGTTTGATGGCTCCATTTTGTTATGCTATTAAGTGATGAAAGAAAATAAATGAAGTTTCTTTGATTTGCTTAGATTATTCACTTTTAAGCAATGAGTTTTTTTTTTTGTCGACTCCTTTGGTCATTCTTCGATTTATAAAAATTAGATCATTCCAATATCGAATATCTTGCAAGAAATTACAACATTTTTTAACAAATCAATCAACCTTATTTTTAAAAAAAACTTGATAAATTGAGAAAATTGAACTCAGCAAAAAACTGACTTAATTGGTTTAACATGATTCTTTTATTTGAAAATCTAACTTAATTGGCTTTGTCATATTTTCCATAAAAGTGACTCAAATGTACAAACAATAACTATCTAATAAAAGTTATTCAACTACATTGCATGTCAACTCGAGATCTATATCTTTTGGTCTGATTCCCCATTTTATCAATCAGTGGGTTCGAGTTCCCATTGATCATCTACTTGTAAAATAAATCTGTAAGAAAAGAAGAGAACAACAAACTTTGAGGCTGGAATAAATTCAAAGTCTTTAAAAACTAAAATAAAAGTTTCAAGTAAACAAAACCTGTAACAAAAATAAGTACAAAAAAATAACTTTTTATTCAAATATCTGATCAAGCATGTACCCTAAATGCTTCATATAGTAGAATTTATCACCAAATATGGGATTTAGATCTATACTAACTTCAACTCATTCTACTATCAAGTTGGTTGGTGATCAAGATGAGTCATGCATAACAAAATCAAACGGGCAGTAAACTATCAAAAATGAGTAATTTTAGATAATCGCGAAACAATACGATATCATAATATCATACTACCAACCATTGCCACTAAAAATACGACACATATTATTCAAGACTGTTGATGAAGAAAAAAGAAAAGAGCAACAATCAGTATAGCGTCTCATCTTTAGACAGAATAACATATATAATTTAAAAAAAAACTTACTCTTAATATTTAGAAGCATTAGTATCAAACCATCACCTCCACTTTGCAATATCAGTTGCACTTGATAGCAGTTTTGATACCATGAATATTATGAGAGATGAGTTGCAGCATGTGATGTTTACTAATACTTGTAACCCAAAAGTAACCACTGATACACTTCAGCTAATGTCATTATATTTCTTCCCAGAAGTTCCACTGCAATTATGAGCCCCCCTCCCCCTCCTCTAAAAACCCTTATGACAATTAGGAACTATCAGAATTCCATATGGGGTAAGAGAGTCACACTAGAAGAGTCCCCCATCCAAATTTAATACTAGAGAATCAATTGTTCCATTTATTAAAAGGGATATTGTTGCATCATTGTGATTGTCTTGTGAGATGAACATATAGTTTTGATAAGCATTAGTGTCATCCCCCTATGAATAATGAACAAACGCAAAGAAAAGGCTTATTTAGAAATGAATGATTTTCTACAAGAAGTGGTTTTTTCAAGAGGTCCTGCAAGGGCACATGAAGCAGGAATAGAGGAAGAAGTAGAAGTGAAAATAAGATCAAGAGTATAGGACATATCAGGAAGTTGAGGAGAAGAAGGAAAGAGATCTTCGGAGTGTAAGTTAGTTTTGGGAAAATATGTAGTTGGAGGGAGAGGAGAATGAAGATGAAGGTGTGTTTAAAGATGGGGAATCAAAAAGTATGGATTCAAATGTCTCTCAAAAATTTTATTAAGCATTGAAGGGCTTTAAATTACCAATTTGACCACATAATATTTATAAATCTGCAATTCAAAATTCAAAAAATGTAGAAATTCTCAGCGACTAAAACAATCTAGTAAAAAATTAAATTTCAAATCTATCGTAAACCTAGGAAGTTTATTATATTAAAAATTACTACAGTAACTATAGTAAAATTCAACACTCCTCCTTTGCTTTAGTTACTGCAATTGAAAAAATGAACCTCCTCAATTTCTACTTTGACAGTTGATGTTGAATTCTGTTCATTGGTTTTGAACTTTAAAAATTTCTTATTTTTTAATTTTCTTCTTTTGATTTTTTGCTAAAAACTCCTTCAATAAACTTGTCATGTCTAAAAGCACTTTTGTATGTTCATTAATATGAACTTTTGTAGGATTTGCAAAATATTATTCTTAGGATTTTTCTTTCATCACAACATCACTTATCACATAGGCATCAAAATATGATTTATGCTCATAGACCAAATTTAATAGTTTTCGTGTGTGGAAATTTGTGGGGAATTGAAAGAGAGATTGTTGCTTGCCAGTTTTTGAGAGTGTAAAGAACATTGTCAAGATGGTAAAAATCTGATGAGTTGGTGGCTGATCAAATATGAGAAACATTAGTAGATGTACCATCTCGTAAGTGAACTCTACTGGAACTACAGGAAGCAACATGCTTAGGATTTTCAATGAGGTCCAATCTACAAGCCATGAAATTTGTTTCTCTTGAATGCTCCAACCCTTTCTTTTGAAACTAGGGTCATCGCTCAGATTGTGGCTACCACTCTCCCGCCTCGTGCAAGGTCTATATCCTCCCTTACTTAGCATGATTCTCTCCTTAGCTACTACCTTATATACAAGTATAAACTTAAGCTTTCCTCTTTCGTGCTTAAATATATGATTGAAGTTGCTTTTGACCATCACAAATTGCATTATGGCATGGTCATCTCACGTATTCTTGATGCAAATAATATCAATTTGGTTGAAATTCCTCCCCTTCCTGTCAAACAGTGCTATAACTCTAAGGCATTCGTCAGTATGGAGGATTCCTAGGTTCTCAAGCATGAGTTTGATGCTCCTGCAGTTGCCATCTCCTCTAAGGTCAAAGCTCCTTATTCCTTTTTTATTCTCTTAGGCCTACATGTTGATATTCTGGCCATGCTTGCTGACATGGATGAAAAACTTGAGTCTTTCAAGGACATTCTTATTGGCACCCAATTTCAAATGTAGAAGGTCGAAGAAGCCACTTAGTTCTTTTAGTGAAAGTGGTGCTTTATTTAAAATTACAAATTTGAAAGACAGTTGTGTTTCATTACCTCTTGATGGAAGACTGGTGCGATGCAAGTACTTTTCAATGCTTCACCATGAGTTTCAACTAAAAATGGTTAGGTAATTATCACTATAAGGAGATGGTTGTATTTCCTCTCCTCAGAATTCTTCTTCTATCACACCTCAGTTTTAAGCTTATTTCGAGCTGTCGGGCAGTGAGAATTCACATGTATCAAATTTATTTAAGATTTCAAGTAAGCTATACTAATAATGATCCTTGGTTTCATGACAAAAACTATACATATCAGAGTTAAAGTCATGCATTAGTTCTGATGGAGAAGGAATGGCATCTAGGTATATACTTGAAATGGAATCAGAAGCATATGTTCTCATTATATTATAACTGTAAGTTATTAATTAGTAATCTTTGACCTTCAGCTACCAATAATATTTGGCAAGAAATTTTAACCTGAGATCAACATGGAGATCAATGCTTGTCCAATATCACTAACTTTGGAAGAAAGGATTGGAGACGGATAACTCAGTTCTAGGAAGAAATCCATTTGAGAAATGATTACCAATCTTCATATATATTCAAATGGCTAAAGTTAAAAATCTGGTTTGTGGATTTGAAATCTTGTGTTTCTATATTTACATGTGTAATTTGTATATTATGCAAGGCAACCCTGATGATCAAAATTATCTCAGAGTTGAAAATTATACATATTTTTCTAGGATTAGTGAATATATGACTTGTAACCTTGAAGTCCAATGCCTATAAATTTGTTTCAGAAAGCCCCCAATATTAATGCTTGAAAATCAATTCTAGCATATAGATAAGAAATTACGGCCTTTTACCAAGTTATGAGGGTGGGGGTAGCACTTGTAAAGTGAAACCTTAAACGCATACCTCATTAAATTAGTGTGTTGTTCAACTTCTCTCTGTTTTATCTGGTTAGAAGGAAACCTAGCTATGTAAAGACTAAATAATCTTTGATTGAGGTCCCATTTATTTCTAATTGCGGAAAGTCTAAATTTGTATAATTTATATTACCATTTATTAAGTGTTTTTTTCTTTAATATAATCCCTAGTTTGTTTTTAATAGGTATGACTTGTTTAATACTGTATGGAATTTATCATTAAATAATTACTCACTATCATCAACTTTTGAGGCACGATCCTGCTCCCATAACCAGCCACCACGAGCATCGACAACCACTCCATACATCGGTGTAGAAAATGGATAGGTTGGACTAAAGTTGGTCAAGTTAAGATGATTTGAAACAATAGATGGGTCAATGCTCAACCTAGTACAAATCAATCTTGGGGCAAAGATAGGCCGGGTCAAGTTGGGCTGAATGATATGTCATAACCCAACCCATCCAATTTGACACAACTTTTATACATATCAATAAATTTTCGTACTCAAATATCCAAAGAAATCTTCATAAATAATTAAGTATTACTCCCTCCAACCCAATTTATATGACGTGGTGTGATTAGACACAAATTTTAAGAAAGAAAAAAGGACTTTTAAAATTTGTGGTCTAAATTAAGTCATAAATATTTTATGGCTATAAATCATCTTATTAGGGGTAAAATGAATAATTTAAATTAAATTGTTGCTAAACACAGAAATGTTTCATTTTTTTAGACGGTTTATAAAAGAAAGTATGTCATATATATTGGGACAGAAGCAGTACATATTATAAGATTTTATGAATTTATCTACTTGTACAACTACAAATTATTTTTAAAAAAAATATACTAATTTGAACTAAATATATGAAACAAAATAATGGGTCGAGCTTTGGATGGAGGATAGGGTCAAGTCTCGAGTCCGTATTTAGGTCGGTTCTCAGATCGCCTCTTGAGTAGGGGTCGGTAGGAGTTTTAAGATGCAATCAGGTCTCGATTTGAGGTTGTGAGACCATAATCATCTTGTGTATATGTTGGTCATTAAGACTAATGCAGAGAAAACATAACCCAAGCAAGGCGTGAGATAAAAAACCATCTCCTGTGGAGGTGGTAGAAAGATAAATCACATGTGTACTTTATACATTAGAGATAAAAATAGTGAGACTTTACCGCATACAAAGATCATCATTTTAAAAAAAATGAATTTAAAAAAATCATACAAAAATCATAAATATATCTATTCAAGATACAAAACAGACTAGATGAACTAATTTCTGATTGAAAGTAAGTCAATCAAGCAAACACAAAAAATGTAGCTCTGAAAGTAGATTAGTGTGATGCTATGAATGGTAGAATCATTTTGATCTATAAAATATCAATAGAGGGTTCACATTATTACAATAAACCTTTCAAAGCACTTTATTGACTCCATCTCAGAATCCGTCATGGAAAACTGAAAATTAGAACTAAATGACAAGAGAATCAACACTTGCAAATATAGGCTGAACTGACAATATCTAACAAAAATGAAGGGATATCACTACAATGAGTAATGGACCGTACTAACATTAATTATTTGATAACAAATAACCAAGAAGAAAATTAATGAAAAATTATCAACCTAACTCAGTAAAATTTAGAAAATTGTCGAGGCTTACATGAGACGCAACATGGGAAAATAAATTAAGTTGAATTACCTTGGAGTAACCATTAGGCATATCTTGCAAAGTACAACCAGAAGGGTGCCTCCTATAATCCTCAATTTTACATTGACATGAACCTTCTTAGATTGTGTCAAGAGACAATTCAACAACAACCTAATTACCTATAGGATGTTGGTGGCAGAAGCGGAGAAATTTTATTTCACGAATAGGGACCAGATAAAAAATAATTCAAAATTATGTTAGAATCTGAAAATCAATACTTTCTAGATCCTGTTTAGTTTTCATTTCTTATACTAAGATCTAGAAAGTATTGATTAGCAAAATATAACAATATTTCAAATTATTTATGATATTGTCCCTATTCGTGAAATATTATTTTTCCTCTTCTGAACCAACATTCTATAAATTTTTAGGTTTTTGTGGATTTGTCACTTACAACAATCCAAAAGGTTCATGTAAATATAAAATTTGGAATCGTAGGAGGGCTCCTTTTGGTTGTATTGTGCAAGATATGCCTAATAGTTATTCCAAGATAATTCAAATTAATTAATCTTCCCACTCTGTGTCTCGTGTAGGCCTCAACAATTTTCTAAAATTGTATGATCTAAGTTGATCATTTTTCATTAATTTTCTTTTTGTTGATTTGTTATCAAATAATTATTGTAAGTAAAATCATCTACTGATTGTAGTGATTTTCCTTCATTTTGGTTAGATATTTTCAATTCATCCTATATTTAAGCTTTTGCAAGTGTTAATTCTCTTGTCATTTGGTTCTAATTTTCGATTTTACTTGGCGGATTCTAAGATGGAGTCAATAGAATCATACTTTGAAAGTTTTATCCGAATGATATGAACCCTTTGTTGATATTTTATCAGTGAAGATGATTCTTCAGTTCATAATATTGCACTATCATCATTTTTCGGAGCTACATTATTTGTGTTTGATTGATTGGCATACTTTCTATTAGAAATGAGTTCATCGAGTCTATTTCATATAGTGAATTTATAAATTTATTATATTTGTATGAGGTAAAGTCTGTGTATTTTTATCTCTATTGTATAGACTACAGATGTTTTCTACCACCTCCATAGAAGATGGTTATAATATCATGATCCGAGACTACCCCTAGTCATAACACGATGCTTAGAGCCACAAGTGACCCCAAGCTAACCTATGGTCTGGCATAACACTAAGATTTGTATAATAATACAAATGAAAATAAATTATACAGAAGTTGAGCCCAATAGATATATGAAGTATAAATCATAAACCTTAATACTAAAAAGAGAGTTCATTGAACATAACAAAAAGTTAAGAACTAACATCTGACAGCCTTCCTGAAAAGCCTCTATTAAGACGAGTTTTTGCGACATACTCCTAGCTAACTTTAACTGTTTGAAAACTTGAAGATAAAACAAAAAACAAAAACCTAAAGGTTGTCATCAAACGGTGAGGACTCAACAACACTGTTGTTGGGCTGATCAGAAATCATACTAACTACAAGCTTGATGCTAAGCGTCTGAATCTATACTATATAATAATATAGCGAAAAAAGGTATGTGGTCAGTACTTTGAATGTATTGAGTATGTAAGACGTGCATTATACAATTATTCTAAACATGCCCAAAATGAAATGCTGAACTGAATACAACCGACATATATAATCTGAAAGGCAATGAACAAGTAGTAAAATATGCAACTGATAAGTACTGAACTGATGTAAGTAAATACAAATTCAATGGAATAACTATAACCATGTGATCAAAACATGGAATTCGATGTATTATCCCCCAAAAAAGGCTAATATACCTTGTTAAGGCATAAGGGTTGGTCTTATCTGAGTGGAACTACTAAATTTAGAGCATGCACCCACAAGGACTACCTAGGCCTACACTAGAACATAGTTATGGGACTTGGGTAGACTGACCCTAGTCTAACTAGATGTTAAATACTAGTCCCAACTGAACATAAGTGATTAGCTCCTAAGAATGTTTTCATAATCATGGATATCATACATGACTGCCATACTACTAGTGAAAAAAAAATTGTAAGAAAAGTTATCCAAGATCATTGATGGCATTTCGGGTACCATACTAATCAGGAACTTACTTTTGGAAATATGTTCAAAAGCACATGGATGCTATTCATGTCATATACCTTATTGTTATGAGCCGAAGCTCCTATTCTATGAGATGATTACACATATATAAGTGATGTATTTCTTAATCTTGAGACTTGTAGGTGTATGGGCGACCTGATATAGCTAGAGTAAAATGCATAAAAGAAATGTAAATGAACTGATATTTAGAAAGGAATCTATAAGACTGGACCTGAATCCTAAATCATGACTCATAAAAGTACTAACAATCTAATAAAGTATATATTTATCTGAAAATACCATTAAGAGTATACTTCATCAGAAATCATTTTGATGGTCTTTAAAACTTATAATATTGAAGCTGATGTGTGAAATTGACTGATAAACACTTTATCTAAAAACATTCTAAAATATGTGGAAACTGATAAACTGAGTAAAACGCAAATCATGATAATTATTATATTCTGAAGGAAACATGCAATTTAAAACAACATAATCCAGAGACATGAAATATCGATATTTTGAAGGTTCATGAAAATATACTTAACTAAAGATAATGAATCATATGGAAAACATGTATTTATAGAATATTTATAAAGAGACAGAAATAAAAACACATTCATGTTTTTCGTAAAACCCTAGATTATCATAGAAATGACTGGAGAACTAAGTTCACTTTAGGAATTAATGGGTGGAAGGATATTGTCATGCTCCGAGCCTACACCATGGATGTGGCCGGCACTCGAGGACCATTTTTGGTTCCAAGAGAACCCTTGGCATGGTTGATAACTTAGTGGAACACTTAACTAACGAAATAAGTAGCTTTAAAGGCAGAGTAACTCATTTATCTCCAATAAACTTAACTCAATAGTCTGAATGTACTTAATATTATAAATATAATAGTTTACAAAACATATAAAAATAAAATGGAAATACTGAGAGACTCTTGAACTCTAACTATCTTTGAAGCCTCAAATGTTTAATAAACGTGTCGGTACAAAACCCACGACGCCTCAAAACAACTAAATTGAAAGTAAATGTGAAGTCCTCCAGAATGTAAGAAGGCTCACCAAAACAGTCTGGAGTGTAGAGTGATCTCAATGGAGCGCTTGTTGATGATCCTAAACACATGTGTGTGCCTCACAAAACGATGCATGTCGAATGACGTCCATACATTAAATGTAAGAGTATGTGATATAGCCGAAGCAAAACAACTGAAACAAAGGATAGTAATAGATAAAATATACTCAAGTTGAATGTAAAGAGATAAAGGAGTTAAATCATTAAAGGGTTTGCAAAAATTTACTCATAGTTGAACACAATATAATAAGTGATATATGGAAATACACTTTAAATCTATCTGGGAGATTCTCCAACCGACAACCATCATTGTTAGCTTTGTGATGATATTGCATCTCACCCACATCGCGAGAGCTGTCCTATATTGTTCTGGGTATAGAACCTCTCAACTAAGGGGATCTAATAAACAATGGATTCATATACAAAGTATGATTATTTACCCATGTTGGCAAGACATTGTTTATGAGGATTTAGAGTTGTCTAAACAGATCCCCATATCGGTGCTATATACTACTCCCATAATTATATATGCATGCTCATCTAGAAATCAAAGTTTCTCTTTCTCAATGTAATGCTCTGAAGGAACTCTCAACCCATAAACTCATCTATGAAATCAAAGTTTCTCTTTCTCAATGTTACAAAATGATACATTTGAGACTACTTAGTTCCCTTATACTCTTTCTCAAAACTCCTCATTGCTTTCACAGAACTCAGTTTAAAACATTACGTTTGTTTAAAAGATTTTCAATAAGAACTCAATGTATACTCATGGATAGGGTTCATGCTAAAGAATAGACATGAACAATCAACTCAATAAATCTCAATGCACAATATTCATCAATTCAATAATTAGCAATAGAAATTCAATAATCGGGAACTCAAGAACTAGAAATCAATATTAACTCATCTCAAGTATATTCCAATCTAAGGATATAACCTTAGATTACTCTTTTACTGATTTGAAAGTAGATGTAGGGCATAAGGAAGAACTAGTCCAATACTATGATAGCATTACATACCTGGAAAAACAAAGTTCTTTGCAAAGTCGATGAAGCTCGAAGAATGCTCGAAACCCTAGCTTTCTCTCCTCTTGGAACCTTTCTCTAAAGACTTGAAGTGTTCATGAATGTAAAAGAACTTATGAGCATTATCTAAGACATTAACTAGGTGTAAAAATGTTGTGGTTTAGGCTTAGAATAGGGGTTAAAACGACATAACTTAGGTAGTAACCACATAGGAAATGACCAAAATAGCCTTGATTTAAAAGGCTGATGGGTGACTTATGTGGAAGGTTGGACGATTCGTACAAGGCCTCATTGGCCTTATAGGGAACCGTCTAGATGACCTTAATTCTGGAAGCCTTTTACGGAAGGACTGCCTTCCCTCTACAGTCCGTACACTTTTAAACGGACCATCTAAGGATCTGTACAAGTGAGGCCAAATTCAGGTTGCCTTAAACGTCCAGCCACTTTCCCTAATTGGGCGGTGGTGCCCTAAATAGACCATTTAGGGTCTTTTGAAGGTTCTTTGGCCTCTTTTAAACTTGTGGACTTTCCTATTAACTCACTTTTACCTTCTCAAAGTTCGAGGTGTAACAATATCTCCCCTTTGGGAACATTCTTCCTCGAATGGAACTCAATCTAGCATGAAAAGGGTAGGAGAGAAATTATCATCCCAACATGAGCATAAACAAACAACATACACTCAACATATCCAAATGAAAGAGTACCTTACAAAGAGTTAGTACATTGGACTGGAGCTGATTCGGAGGAAAAGAGATGAGGGTATCTCCTTTTCATATCCTCCTCAGCTTCCTAGGTAGCCTCCTCAACAAATTAGTTCCTCCACAAGATTTTGACTGTTGTAACCTATTTGGTTCTCAACTTGCAAACATGACAATCAAGGATCCCAATTGAAATCTCATCATAGGATATATTGTCCTATATTCCAATACTCTCAGTGGGCACAGTAATAACAGGATTACCGAAACACTTCTTTAGCATAGAAATATGAATTATTGGATGGACTATTGTTAACTCTGGTTGTAGATCCAACTCATAAGCTACATTACCAAACCTCTTGGATATCCGGTAAGGACCAATAAATCAAGGACTGAGCTTCCCTTTCTTACCAAACCTCATAACATCCTTCATGGGTCTTTCACATTTACCCAATCCTCAACCTCAAACTCCAAATCTCTTTTTCTAATATCAGTATAGGATTTCTGATGACTCTGCACTATTTTCAAACTCTCCTATACTGTCTTCACCTTCTCCATGGATTGATGAACAAAATCTAGTCCTATCAACTCAACTTCACCAACCTCAAACCAGCCAATAGGAGATCTACACCTTCGCCTTTATAGAGCCTCATACATATATATATTTGAATGCTTGAGTGGTAACTATTATTGTATTCAAACTCAATAAGAGGCAAGTGGTCATCTCAATTACTTTTGAAATCCAATACCAAGCTCTCAACATTTCCCCTAAGGTATGAATTGTGCGCTCTATTTGACCATCATTCTGAGGATGAAAAGTGGTACTAAGGTTCACCTTCGAACCGAAACCTTTCTGAAACGACTTTCAAACCTGTGCGGTAAACTGAGCACCTATATCTGAAATGATGGACAAGGGAACTTCATGCAATCGAACTATCTCACAAATGTACAAATCTGCATACTTTTTGGTTGTATTGGTAGTATTTACTGGTAAAAAAGGGCTGATTTGGTCATCCGATCCACAATCACCCAAATGCAATCATGTTGTAAGATGTTGAAAAATCTTCTGTAGTAACTAGCAAATCACAAGAAACTCTTTATATCATTTCGGGACGTGGGTCTGGGCAAATTCTGCACTGTTTCAATCTTCTAAGTGTCAACTCGAATTCCATCGCCAGACATTATATGGCCTAATAATACCACGGACTCAAGAAAGAGATCACACCTAGAAAACTTCACATACATATCCCGATCCTTGAGATTTTGGAGGAATATTCTGAGATGACTAGTATGGTCCTCCTCATTCCTCGAATATATCAATATATCATCAATAAAAATGATGAAAAACATGTCCAAATACTACTTAAATCTCTTGTTCATAATATCCATGAATGTGAAAGGAGCGTTAGTCAAACTAAAGGACATAACAAAGAACTCATAATGACCATAATGGGTCCTGAATGATGTCTTCGGTATGTCACTTTCTCTCACTTTCAACTGATGATATCCAGATCTGAGGTCTATCTTAGAGAAACAACTGGCACCTTGAAGTTGGTTAAAAAGGTCATTAATTCTCGAAAAGGGATACTTATTCTTTAGGTGACCTTGTTTTATTGAAGGTAATCAACACACATCCTAAGGGAACCATCTTTATTCCTCACGTATAAGACTGGAGCACCCCAAGGTGGGACACTTGGTCGGATGAAACCCTTGTCAAGAATATCTCTCAACTTGTCTTTTAACTCATTAAACTCAGCGGGAGCAATTCTATATGGCTGAAATAGAGATGGATTGAGTATCAAAAAGAATATATATTCAGAAGTCTATTTCTCTTTGAGGAGGGACTCCTGGACGATCCTCTGGAAACACCTCTTGAAAATTAGTCACAACTTGAACTGACTAAATAGATGGTGTCTCAACACTACAGTCATTCACTCAGAATATGTGATAGATACAACCCTTAGAAACTAACTTTTTGGCATTAAGGTATGAAATGAAATGACCCTTAGGCACTATTGTACTAGTCCTCCACTCAAAAACTGGCTCATTAGGAAACTGAAACTTGACTACTCGGGTTCTACAATCGACTGAGGCATAACAAGCATGAAGTCAGTCCATACATAAAATAACATCAAAGTCCACCATGTCTAGCTCGACTAACTCAACCATGGTGTCCTTGTGATAAAAAGAGATGATACAATAACGATAGACTTTTTCTGCTAGAATAGACTCACCCACAAGTGTGGAAACACTGAAGGGCTCAAGAAGTTGTTCGGGGGAAATGGTGAACCTCATGGCTACATAAGGAGTCACAAAAGACAAACTCATACTTGGATCAAGTAAGGCATAAACATAAAGAGTAAGGACTTTAAGCATATCAGGGACAACATATTGTGAGTTATCCTAATCCTGGCGACTAGTCATTGCACACAAATGGTTTTGTACCTCCGCTTGTTGTTGAAGTAGCTCCTTTCTGAGCAGTCTTATCTACTAGATATGATGAAGAAGATCAGGCTCTATTGCCCCCATTACCCTACCTGTTCTTAGGGAAATCTCTCATGAAATAACCTATCTGACCACACCTGAAACAACAATTAGAGAAATCATGACATTCACCATGGTGGTTTCTCTCACACCTAGTGCAAACAGGGTCCAACTAGCCCCTTGTGCCACACTACCCTAAGACTTAATACATTGAGCTATGAAATTCTAAGAACTCTGATTCATGCTTTTGTTCATGTTTCTTGGTGTTGGTGCACTAGCTGAAGATGGAGCAGGTCCAGATGACCTCTATTGAAAAGATGTTTGATTCCCATTTCTTGTCTTCTACTGTCCAGTTTGATTACTTTTTGTCTTGGCCCCTTGTCGCGAAATTCCTCACTTTTTTTTAACTTATGCTCCTCAACCTGCTGCACATGAATCATAAGTCTATCTATGTCCATGTCCCCTATCAACATAGTTGCCTTACCCTCCTTGTTGGATAGGCAAGATAGCCCGTACATGAACAAAGTCATCATGCTTCTCATATCCACCACCATCTCCAATGCATAGTGGGATAGCTAAGTAAACTTGAGGATGTACTCATTCATCCTCATTGCCTCTTGTTTTAGATTCAGGAACTCTCTCACCTTAGCTTCCCTTAGCTCTCAGGGAAAGAATCACCCTAAGAAAATATCCTCAAACATTGCCTAGCTCAAAAGTGGTGCCCTCTTTGCCCTGTTCTTCTTCCACTGATCATACCATATCCTAGAAACACTTTTTAACTTATATGAGGCTAATTTCAGACGTTCTGTACAGCAACACACATGATGTCAAATACTTTCTCAAGCTCTTCCACGAAGTTCTCCGAATCATCAGTGACCTTCGACTCAGTGAACTCTGGGGATTCATTCTCAAGAATTCATGGATTATAGATGCATCAGCTATATTATGGCGACCCGCTCTTGGTTGACCATTCTATTTTTCCAAAACCCTAGTTAGCATCTAAAAAACATTTCTGAACTCAGCATTGGTCACATCTCCCTACGGGAGTTGCACTTCCTGTGCATTGAGAGTGTCTTTATCTTGAGGATCAGCATTCCTCCTAGCAGAATATCCTCAAATAGTTATTCATGAAGGCATGATCTAAAAAGAAACATGTAAGCATGAATTAGAAGAACTTTTTATAGAGTTGAACTCTATCGCATAAATAGGAGTAAAAATAAAGTGAAATGTTCCTAAATGTCGTAGCCTCCCAATTATAGATGTGACGTGCTTTGCACTGATAAGAAGGACACTACTAGACAAGACTTCTTAGACACCCTAGGACTTTTGAACCCTATTCTCTAATACCAACTTTATCACGCCCCGAGCCTACACCCTAGAAATGGACGGTACTAGAGGACGATTTCTGGTCCTAGAGCGAACCCTTGGCATGGATGACTACTTATCGCAAGACTTAACTCTAGATATAAGGAACCTTAAATGCACATTTAACTTATTTATCTCAAATAAACTCAACTCAAATGTCTGAAAGTACTCAATATTATAAATATAATAGTTTGCAAAACATCTCAAAATAAAAGAAAAATGTTGAAACACTCCTCAACTCTAACCATCTATGAAGCCTTTAATGTTTAATATAGGTGTCGGTACAAGACCCACGACGCCTCAAAACAACTAAATCGAATGTAAATGTGGCGTCGTTTGAAATGCAAGGAGGCTCACCAAAATTGTCTAGAGTGTAGAGGGATCTCAACGGAGCACTTGTTGATGATTCTGAACACATATGTCTACATCACAAAAAGATGCAGGTCCAATGACGTTAGTACATTGAATGTATGAGTATTTAATATAGCAGAAGTGAAACAACTGAAAGAAAGGACAACAGTAGATAAAATATACTCAAGTTTAATGTAAAGAGATGAAAGAGCTAAATTATTTAGAGAATTACAAAATACTTACTTATCTCTGAACTCCATATAGTAAATAATATATAAAAATATACTTTAACTCAATTTGGGAGATTCTCTAACCAACAATCATCGTTGTGAGCGACGTGATGATACATCATCTCGCCCATGATGCCAAAATTGTCATATACCATGCTAGGGTATGGAGCCTCTCAACTAAGTGGATCCACTAAGCAATAAGGTTTCATGTAAAAGGTATGATCCTTTACCCATATTGGAAAGACATTATTTATGAGGATTATGAATTGTCTGAACTCATCCCCATATCAGTGATCAATACTACTCCCAATATTATATACTCATGCTCAAATATATAAGACATACTCTTTCTCTTATTTGAGGTAATTATTCAAAATACATTGTTAAAATAGGTAATGCACTGAAGTATCATTAAACTCATAAACTCATTTAGAAATAAAAATTTATCTCTTTCAATACAGTAAAATGATACATTTGGGACTACTTAGCTCCCTTATACTCTTTCTCAAAATGCCTCTTTGCTTTCTCACAACTTAGTTTAAAACATTTATGTTTTTTTAAAAGATTCTCAATTATAACTTAATGAATACTCAGAGATAGGGTTCATGCTGAAGAAGTAACATGAACAATCAAATTAATAAATCTCAATGCACAATATTCACCAATTCAATAATAAGGAATAGAAATTCAATCATCTGGAACTCAAGAACTCAAGAACTCAGAATTCAACATTAACTTATCTCAAGAATACTCAAATCTAAGGATAGATCCCTATATTACTCTTTTACTAATTTGAAAGTAGATGTAGGGTTGAGGATGAACTAGTCCAAAACTATGATAGTCTTACATACCTAGAAGAACAGAGTTCTCTGCGAAGTTGATGAAGCACGAAGAACGCTCGAAACCTTAGCTTTTTCTCCTCTTGGAACCTTGCTCTAAAGACTTGAAGTGTTATTGAATGTAAAAGAACTTATTAGCAACATCGGGGTTTAGGCTTATAATAGGGGTTAAAACTACATACCTTAGGTATTAACCACCAAGGAAACAACCAAAATAGCCCTGACTTAAAAATTTGATGAGTAACTTATATGAAAGGCTTGATGATCTATGCAAGGCCTCACTGGCTTTATTGGGAACTGTCCAGAGGATCCTAAGTCAGGAAGTCTTTCATGGCTGGCCTTCCTTATTTATAATCCCCATACACTTGACAATGGACCGTGTAGATACCCTTACAAGTGAGGCCAAATTCAGGTTGCCTTAAACGGCCAGCCACTGTCCCTAAATGGCTAGTGGTGCCCTAAGCGAACTGTTTAGGATCTAGTGAAGGGTGTGTGGCCTGATTTAGGCTTTTGGACTTACCCATAATTCAAATTTGAAATTTAAATTCCTCGATGCTTCTATGTCTTCAATTATATAATTCAAATTGATTTCCGACCTCAGATTCCCCAATTTCTAAGCTTTAAAGTGTGGTAATTTGGTCATTTTAGGTCCGAATTGAGTCCCATTTCCCCATATTTCGGGCATGTAATCCTCATTCTGGGAAGGACATTATGATGGTTTCCTTTTTAGACTTTTGTTGCTTTGATTTGGGGATCATTTTTTACCTAATTCTGGTCCGAAATTTGAGTTTTATTGATCCTTGGATAGTTATGGCCATTGGTTGGGTTGTTTAGCTTAAGTTGTAGTCTGAGAGGCCTTAGTTTAGGTGATCCTTGTGTGAGTAGTATCCTTAGACCTTGCTTCTAGGTGGTGTGAAACTTAGGATTGTCTTCTATTTGAATGGTTTGGTTGGTTTAACTGGTGGTATGGATCCTTGAGTTCTGATTTTGAATGTTTATTACACTATTAGACCTAAGGTCGTATGCTTGGATTGGCAGAAGGTCCAGGTCAGTAATTTTACGATGTGATGGATATTTTACCTGATTTTGTGCGTATGACATGACTTGGTAGTGATATTTCTTCTGAGGAGTTTCTAGTTGATTGATTTTTGGGGGAAATGACTTGGATTGTTAAAAGGAAAAATAGCCTTAATGAGTGGAAGTCCTTGAGACCCGTTTTGATTTACAAGTGGTAGAAAGGCCATTTTACTTGATTTATCGCACCTTTCAGTTTCTTTTACTCTAATGAGTTTGATGTACCATTCTAGGTGGCCCGTTGGTTGAGGTTCGGGCTACAGTTTATCATTTAGCTTTGCATTGTTGATAAGCTCAATGTATCATACCAGCCGGCCCGTTGATACATATATATATGTGTGTGTTATAGGTAAGTTCGATGTGCCATTCCACATGTCTCGTGGATACATCTATCCGGGTTATTTGCTTATGGTTAAGCTTGAGGTACCATTCCAGGTGGCTCGATGTTTCCTCTAGGCTTAGGATCTTTCCTTTCCTTGGAGTGTTACATTGTATCATTGCATGAGTTATCTTTAGGTGTGTGGATTGTATGTTTTATGTGTATCTTGCTTTGTATTTTCTGCCTGCTCCCTTTTATACTCTTTAGGCCCGAAAGTGACCAAAAGACAAACTAACATACGATACCAATCCTCGGGACCTAGTGTTACCTATACAAGGCTACTATGAACAAAAAGTCATATATATAGAGAACTAACTGATCCAAAATACAACATGATAGTTAGGACAAAAGAGGGACAACAACAAGTCTCTGAATGCTGGGAGCTCAATACAAATTCGAGTATGCGACAACGATAGGAGATCGAAATGCTCACTGAGGGTGTCTTGAATAGGGAGCTACATCAGAAAAAGATGTAGAAGTGCAGTATGAGTACCAAAACATAGGGTACCCCGTAGGCATCGTAGGCCGACCGAGCTTAGAAAGATAAACTATATAAAAGAAGCACGATGATACTAGCAAGGCAAGGGGTTGAATGAAGATCTAGACACCTTACGGAAGTAAAGACTCCAGACTAGCAGCCCATCATGCATGCAACATCAAATAATGCACAATTCAAAGGAGGAAACATCAACTCCAACTTAAACATAATAAATGCATCACAAGGAAGTAGGAACTACATCTAACAACCCGTTATGCATGGAAACTCAACATTTCTCATATACATAGGAGGAACTACCTTCTCCAAACTAAAAGCAGACTCAACACAATCTCATGGGACAATTATGCCATTTACTCAAGAAAATCATGTACATATGAAGCATGTTCATCAATTCATCTCATGAAGCATATAGGCAATCCATATTCAATGCACAACATCATGAGGAACATCAATCATATAAAACTCATTTTCTTACTAAACATAAATTTCTCAAGAACATGCATAACATAAGAAAATCATGGAAAAACACATATAACACACATGACTCCCATAACAAGAAAACTCAAGAGGAACTACTTACCTCAAGCTTCAATAGGAGTAGAAGGAAAGAGATGAGGATATCGGGACTTCATATCGGCCTCGGCCTCCCAAGTAGCACCCTCAACTAACTGATTCCTCCATAAAACCTTCACGGAAGTTATTTCCTTGTTTCTCAATCTCTTGACTTGCCGGTCTAGGATGTCTACCGGAACCTCTTCATATGAAAGACTTTCGTCAACTCCCAACCCTTCTAGGGGAATAATGGATGTCGGATCTCTAATACACTTTTTAAGCATAGAAACATGGAATACCGGATGAATCGGAGCCAACTCATTTGGCAAATCCAATTCATAGGCAACCTTCCCAATACGTTTCAAAATTAGGTATGGGCCTACAACCGGGGACTAAGTTTCCCTTTCTTGCCAAATCTCATCACACCCTTCATGGGTGAGATTTTTAAATAGACCCAATCGTTAACATCACATTCTAGATCCCTTTTTCTCAATGACCTCATAAATCAAATAAGACTTTTGTCTACTTTGAGCCGTCCTCAACCCATCCAACCAGAGACCTACATATCCTACCATACAAGGCTTCAAAAGAAGCCATAACGATACTTGTGTGATAGCTATTATTATAGGCAAACTCTATTAGTGGGGATAATAGAGTTTGCCAATATTTGGATAGTACGCTCCGCTTGCCCATCGGTTTGGGGATAAAAAGTCGTGCTAAGCTTAACCTTAGTACCAAGACCTTTTTGGAATGACTTCCAAAAGTGGGAAGTGAATTGAGTACCCCTATCAGAAATAATAGATAGAGGAACTCCATGCAATTTCACCATTTCACTTATATACAACTTAGCATAGTCTTCCGTCGAAAAAGAAACCTTGATGGGAATAAAGTGAGCGGATTTTGTCATCCAATCTATAATGACCCAAATAGAATCATGTTGTCTTCGGGTGCGAGGCAAACCGACAATAAAGTTCATGTTTACATCTTCCCACTTCCAAGTGGGAATACTTATATCTTGGGACAAGCCTCCCGGCCTTTGATGCTCAACCTTAACTTGTTGACAATTAGGACATTTGGCCACAAATCCCGCAATATCTTTTTTCATCCCATTTCACCAATAGACTTCCCCTATATCACGGTGCATTTTGGTGGCTCCCGGGTGAATAGAATATCTAGAACTATGGTATCCTATAAAAAAAATTCCCTCAAACCATCAACATTCGGAACACATAACTGACCTTGGTACCTAAGCACCCCATTTCCCCCTTGGGAGAAAGCCTCAACGGACTTCTTAAGTACCGCATCTTTCAACTCAACTAATATAGGATCAAGACGTTTCTTAGACTTCATATCCATCACAAAAGACAATTCGGAACCATTATGGACCATGACACCACCCTTGGTGGAATCCACTAGTTGAACACCTAGTCGGGCCAACCTATGCACATCATGAACCAACTCTTTCTTTTCATCCTCTACATGAGCCACACTACCCATTGACAACCGACTAAGAGCATCCACTACCACATTAGCTTTACCGGGGTGATAAAAGATACTCATGTCATAATCCTTCAATAATTTTAACCAACTTCTTTGACGAAGATTCAAGTCATTTTGACTAAACACATATTGTAGACTCTTGTGATCAGTGAAAACATCCACATGGACCCCATACAAATAATGCCTCCATATTTTTAAGGCAAACACAACTGCCGCTAACTCAAGGTCATGGGTAGGATAATTCTTCTCATGGACTTTAAGTTGCCTTGAAGCATAGGCAATCACCTTACCATTTTACATAAGCACACATCCCAACCCAACTCTAGAGGCATCACAATACACCACAAAACCATACATACCTTCTAGTAAAGTCAACACCAGAGCGGAAGTAAGTCTATCTTTCAACTTTTGGAAACTTTTCTCACAAGCTTCCGACCACACAACCTCTTCTTTCTTTTCAGTCAAAGTCGTCAAAGGAGAAGCAATGGAAGAAAATCCCTCAAAAAAACTTCTATAGTAACCGGCCAAACCCAAAAAACTTCTAATGTTGGAAGGGGTTAAAGGTCTTGGCCAACTCTTGACCGCATCCGTCTTCTAAGGATCTACCTCAATACCTTCGCTTGACACAACACAATATGACCAAGGAAAGCTACTGATCTTAACCAAAATTCACACTTGCTAAACTTTGCAAAAAGTTGTTGGTCTTTAAGAACTTGCAACACAATTCTCAAATGGTCCACATGTTCATTCTCACTCCTTGAATAGATCAAACTATCATCGATAAACACAATCACAAACATGTTTAGGTATTGCCTAAACACTCTATTCATCAAGTCCATAAGTGCCGCCGGAGCATTAGTCAACCCAAACAACACTGCTAGGAATTCATAATGACCAAACCAAGTTTGGAAAGTCGTCTTGGCAATATAAACCCCTCTCACCCTCAATTGGTGATAACCCGAACGAAGATCAATCTTGGAGAAATAACTAGCCCCTTGAAGTTGGTCAAACAAATCATCAATTCTTGGAAGAGGATATGTGTACTTAATGGTCACCTTATTCAATTGACAATAATTAATGCACATTCGAAGTGACCCATATTTATTTCTAACAAACAACATCGGAGCACCCCATGGAGAGATACTCGGTCGGGTGAAACCCTTATTTAACAAATCCTTTAGTTGCTCTTTCACCTCCTTTAACTCGGCTGAATCCATTCTATAACGAAGAATAGAGTTAGGTTGCGTATCCGAAAGAAGGTCAATACCAAAATATATTTCCCGCTCGAGAGGAATATCGGGCAAATCATCGAGGAAAACTTCTGGGAACTCATTAACCATGGGAACCGACTAAAGAGAAGGGGTTTCAGAATCGACATCCCTCACCTTAACAAAATGGTAAAAGCAACCTTTTGAGATCATCTTTCTAGCTTTGAGGTAGGACACAAATTGACCTCTAGGCATAGAATTTCCCCCTTTCCACTCTAAGATAGGCTCATTCAGAAATTGGAATCTAACCACCCGAGTTCTACAATCAATAGAGGCATAACATGCATGCAACCAATCCATACCAAGAATCACATCAAAGTCTAACATGTCAAGCTCTACCAAGTCAACAAGAGTAACTCTATGGGATAAGGAAATGGGACATCTTCTATAAACCCTCTTAGCCACCACAGAATCACCAACTGGGATAGAGACTCAAAAAGGTTTTAATAACACTCCGGGGAGCATATCAAACTTCATGGCCACATAAGGTGTCACAAAGAACAAGGTAGCACCGGTATCTAACAAATCATATACATCAATATGAAATACTTTTAACATACCGATCACTACATCCGGGGAACTCTCTTGGTCACCTCGAGTTTGAAGAGCATAAAAGTAGTTTTGCTTTGGGGCATTGGAGTTTGAACCGCTTGGAGTAGCTTTCTTATTATCCCTTCCTTTTGCCACAAGCATGGGTAAATATCTCATATTGTGGCCACTCTTCCCGCAACTAAAGCATCCATCGGTGCCGTCTAGGCTCTTACCATCATGTTTCTTCCCACATTTGGCACATGTAGATCTAGTAAAAGAAGAACCACCTCATTTCCTCCTTGAGGTTTAGGGTTAGACACCCTCTCTCAGTTGAACTTAGAAGGATTATTAGAGGAACCTTGACCGGAGAACTTTTATTGAAATCTAGGTCGACCTTATCCATCGGACCTTGTGTTGGAGAAGTTCCCATCATCGGTTCTAGCCTTTTTCACCTCCCTATTGTTTTCCTTGATTTTTGATTCCTCAATTTGTTGAGCGTACACCATAAGCCTTGAGATATCCATGTCATGGAGGAGCATTGTCGTACGACACTATTTTTCTATCAAGTCGGACACACCCGGCATAAACCTACTCATCTTAGCCCTTGAGTTCGCCACCATAGTTGGAGCATATTTAGAGAGTTGGGTGAACTTTAGAGCATACTCCTTAACACTCATACTTCCTTGACGAATGTTGATGAACTATTGTACCTTTGCCTCCCTCAACTCGAGGGGGAAGAACTTATCAAGAAATGTCGATTTAAACAATTCCCATTCTACCGGGACCGCTCCTATTGGTCTCTCTCCCTTCCACTGATCATACAACACTTGAGCCACATCTTTTAGTTGGTAGGCGGCTAACTCCGCCTTCTCTTCCGAAAATACCCCCATAATAGCAAGTACTTTATAAACCTCGTCGATGAACCTTTGAGAATCCTCTTCCACTTTGGAGCCATAAAATTCAGAGGGTTCATTCGTGCAAAATCCCTCACCCTTGAAGCAGCCGAATTCACATCAAGGATTCACCGGAGCTACAACCTCTCTATTGGCTTGAGTCGTTATGGCTTGAGCCAATATTTGGATAGTCAACCTAAACTACACATGGGTCACATTCTCCACCAAAGGATCTACCAGAGCTTAGGGAGCTTGAGGAGGAGCTCTTTCATTCTCATTGTCATCCTTCATCCTTCTAGCATTAGCCATTCGTGTATTCATATGCTGAAGACACAAGAGAAGCATTATGAGTGAGAAATATTTTTAGAGTTAAACTCTAAGGCACGACTTAAGAGTAATGAAGAAGTGAAATTTCCTAAACATCTTGTAGTCTTTCATTCATAAGTGTGGTGTTCTTCACACTCATGAAGAAGACTCTACTAGATGTGGTTTATGAGACATCATCCTAAAATCATTCTAAACCTCGTACTCTGATTACCAAGTTTGTCACGACCCAGGGATACCCCCTAGATGTAACATGGCGTATAGAACCCCGAAGGACTCCATACAATCCACTCAGTTCTCATAACATAAGCAATAGAACAATAAGACTAGAAACAGATTTCAAGTCTCAAATTTTTATAAATGAAAGCAGAAGTCTAGACATTTAGTCTCAATATAGCCATCTATTACAATCTTTGAATGAAATAGGACCTAGCCCATACAACATGTCCAAAAGGGAAATACAATAAAGGAAACTACATCATGAGAGAAAGTCATCCTCAAACCATGAAGACTCACCACCAAACTCGAAAGATAGTCAAGTCCAACCACTAGCCACTAGAATGATCACCTCGAGAACCAAACCCTACACTTGGGGAAAATGTAGGAAAAGTAGGCGTTAGTACAAAAATGCACTAAGTATGATAGCCATGCATAAAAACATTGAAGACATGCTAAAGGGGACATGTTATTTAAAAGCATGCAATTTACTAAATTTAAACATCATCATGAAGATAGTGGAAAAGCATAAGTCATAAGCATAGTCAATACATAGATCATTATAACATAAGAGAAACACTTCATAATTAACCTCAAAGCATACTTGTGCAATGCATAAGATAAAACCCCATAAATCTCACCCATGCTAAGTAAACCTCTTTAGGCCATCATTCATATTCATCATCTTTAAGACCTTAAAAACTCATATAAAAGCTTCTTGAGTAACCATAGTTCATAATTCATATTCTTGTTGTTGTTGTTATGGGAAAAATAGCCTTAACTGACATAGAGACCATGTGAGATAAAACATGATCACCCGGTGTCTCTCACACTGAAAAAGGGTTGTTCTACTTGCCTAAGGTAGAACCATGAACTCTTAGCTTAGGTGGATCGACTAGCTAGATAACCTATGGGGGCACATAGTTTATGGGATACAAAGATTGCTACTAGAAACTCGGCCTCTACTAACGGGAGAGCTTTCATCTCATGAGACCTCTTCTAGAAACTCGATATCAACTAACGGAAGAGCTTCCATCTCATTGTCAATATCCACTCGGTGCTAAGCATAATTCCCATGGAATACTTATTAAGTCTTACTTAACTCATGTCTCATGGAAGGATGTCCTTGACAACCAAACCAAGTTAGTTCATTAGGATAGCTCTTATTCATTGATTCAATTAGGTGAGAATAGCCTTTCAACCTAAGAATCCTTTCTATGTGACAAAACCTTTCACATGGTTGTAAGTGTTTCATGAGAATAACCTTTCAAGAACACTATCAACATGATCATAGACACTTCACTCTCAAAGTGTTCTTAAAACATATACATAAACTTCATAAAACATGCATAATATCATATTTTGCCCTTTCATGCGGTCAAAGCTCATATCAAGTCAACACATCTAGAATTCACTACATTGGGCATGGATATTAACATAATTCAACTAACCCAATCACTACATGCATAATCTCATAAAATTCTTCTTTCATCAACAAACCCACATCACATAATCATAATTGGGAAATATAGGGATTTAATGGGTTCTTGGGGATTCCAACATAAAAACCATAAGGAATCATCAATTCATACATAATATAAAGTAATTCAAGTATTACAATCATTTTTTAAAGGAACCCATGACTTTGGAATCAAACCCTAGCTTTTAGGGATTTCTATCTTTGAAATTGGGATTTTGAAGGGACTCCATGGATGAAGAGTTACCATACCTTAGAAACAAAGCCCTATGAATTTGATGTTAATACCCTAGCTCCAACTTCCTTCTTCTTCTTCTTTGAGTTTTCTAGAGAGAGAATATTTTTTGTGAGGATGAAGTTTGGGAATTGATTTGGGTTATAGAAATAATGAGATGAATGACTTAATTTAGTGGTCTAAAATCCTTATATATGTGGTCTAAATTAGGCTAAAACGACATCACTTATTATTAATTAAAACCGAAAAAAACCTCAAAGTTCCCCTAAACTTAATCACCAAACCAGTTTCCAGGTCACCATCCACGAGACCTCACTGACAGACCATGGTTGGACCCACGGCCTGTGCTGGTTAACCATGGTTTGGATTTTGGGAGTCTGATTTCAGGGCTTGGACCTACGACTTCACCAACGAGGCGTGGACCCACTCATGAGGCGTGGGTCCTGCCGTGGTTCACTGCTTTTGGGCAGTTTCAAGGGGTCCTCCTCAAGGACCCATAGTTGGTCCTTGAGGGGTAGTACATTGACATTCTAACATGAAACCCTCTATTTTAAGTATAGGGAGTTAAATCTATAACTCTAACCCTCACGTTAAGCTGTAGTTTAGCCTACTAACTTCCGAAGTATTACAAGAGCCGAGTATGTGTGTCATATGATGTATTGTGGAGGCGAGTACCCATGATCTTAAAGTAAGGCAAGAGGCGAATACCCATTATCCTTTATAAGTAGGAAAAGAGGCGAATCCCCATGTCTTTAAAAGTAATTATGAATAATGTGATTATGTTATGAAGATGATTAGCTTGGAGTGTTGCTAGATATGCCTTCCATGATGTAAGCTTGACTAGTGGTGGATGACCTAAGTCTTGGCTAAGGATAAGCGAGGTTACTTAAGGAAGTATTCCTCTTTCATTATGATGTTTTATATGTATTGATTATGTTTTTTGCCTTATGTTGACTAATGCATATGTTTACGTTGTTGATGTAAGCTATAATATTTAGTACATGTTTGTACTAACGCATACTCTTGCCTACATTTCTTATCAAAATGTAGGGTCTGGCAATATTGATTCTCATACTCGTGGCTAGGTTCATAGTTGATCTGTGAAGATTTGGTGAGTCCTCATAGAATTTGAGGATTTGACCACCCTTTTTTCCTTTATGTCTTTCTCTTATGTTTGAACTATTGGTTGGGTTGTGTCCCAATATTTATTCATGTTGGTTAGATGGTTTGAGACAATTGTATTAGACTTTCGCTGGTTTACAAAAGAGTTTGATTGTATTGAAATGTTTTAAATTTCCGCACCATTTTCTATTACGTTATGTTATGATATGCTAAGTCGCTTGTATGAGGCCTCTTGGGGTCTTGTACGCCTTGTTAAATCTATGGGGTACCCCTGGGTCATGAAAAAGGATAGTAATCAGAGCTCAAGGTTTAGAATGGTTCTAGGATGTCTCAAGCCACGTCTAGTAGAGTCTTGTTCATAAGTGTGAAGCGCGCCACATTTATGAATGAGAGGCTACTAGATGTTTAGGAAATCTCACTTCTTCATTTCTCTAAGTCGTGCCATGGAGTTTAACTCTATAAGGTCTTTTTCCTAATCCTTGCCCGATGGTTTTCAGGATATGAATACTAGAAGGGCTGCTAGAAGGAATGAGGGAGACAATGTGGGTCAAGAAGTTCCTCCCCAAGCTCCTCCTCAAGCTCTTATTGACCCATTGGATGAGAACGTAACAAATGTGTAATTTAGGTCGGCTTTCCAAGTGTTGGCTCAAGCCGTGACGACCCAAGCTAGTAGAGAGGTGGTAGTTCCTATGAACCCAATTGTGTGTACAGTGGCGTCAAGAGTGAGGGACTTTACAAGGATGAACCCTCCGGAATTTTATGGCTCCAAAGTTGAGGAAAATCCTCAAGAGTTTATTGACGAGGTCTAAATGGTAATTGCTATTATGGGACTGACTTCGGTAGAGAAGGCGGAAATTGGCCGCTTATCAACTCAAAGGAGTTTCTCATAATTGGTTCAATCAATGGAAAGAGGCAAGGCCGGAAGGAGATGGACTCATAGAATGGGAAAGGTTCAAAAGTGCTTTTCTTGATAGATTTTTCCCTCTTGAGATGAGATAGGCCAAGGTTCTTGAGTTAATCAACCTTCGGCAAGGAAATATGAGTGTAAGAAAATATGCTTTGAGTTTCACTCAATTGTCCAAATACGCTCCTTCTATTGTGGTGGATCGTAGGGCCAAGATGAGTAAGTTTGTGTCGGGTGTGTCTGACATGGTAGCCAAAGAATGTCGTACCACTATGCTTGTCCATGACATGCAAATTTCTCGCCTTATGGTGCATGCCCAACAAATTGAAGAGGAAAAGCTTAAGGAAAGATCTAGGGAAGCAAAGAGGGCAAGAACGGATGAAGGTAACTTTACACATTCTAAGACTGGTGGACGGAGTCGTTCAAGGTTCCAGCAAAAGTTCTCTGGGAAAGGTTCTTCTAGTGCTCCTCAAAGGTCTAACAATGAGAGGGTGTCTAACCCAAAACCTCAAGGAGATGGTAATAGGTCTTCGATCCCTACTTGTGCTAAATGTGGGAGAAATCATGAGGG
This sequence comes from Solanum chiquidenum, assembly GCA_029582725.1. Lineage (NCBI taxonomy): Eukaryota > Viridiplantae > Streptophyta > Magnoliopsida > Solanales > Solanaceae > Solanum > Solanum chiquidenum. The sequence continues at coordinate 50,983 of JAJOOS010008570.1, forward strand.
TAAGTGCTTAGCGGGTTCTAATGCTTGCTTCGGCTGTGGGAAGACGGATCACAAGATAAGAAATTGTCCTTTGGTTTCTAAGAATGAGGGAGATACTCGTTGTAGGGCTCAACCTTAACCTTCATCCGGTCCAAGTGGTTCATGTGCAAATGCTCCTAAGCAAAACCGATTTTATGCACTCCAGACTAGAGGAGATCAAGAGATTTCCCTGGATGTGGTGATCGGTATGTTAAAAGTTTTTCAACTTAATGTGTATGTTTTACTTGATCCCGGTGCTACTTTGTCCTCTGTGACCCCTTACGTGGCTATGAGTTTTTATGTGCTCCCAGATGTATTGTTAGAACCTTTTTCTGTCTCTACCACTGTTGGTCATTTTGTGGTGGCTAAGACGACCTATAGAAGATGTCCCGTGTCCTTATCCCATAAAATTACTCTTGTTGACTTGCTAGAGATAGATATGCTAGATTTTTATGTTATCCTTGGTATGGATTGGTTGCACTCTTGTTATGCCTCTGTTGATTGTAGGACCTGTGTGGTCAAATTTCAATTTCAAAATGAGCCTATCCTAGATTGGAAGGGGGGGAATTCTATACCTAGAAGTCAATTTGTTTCTTTACTTAAAGCTAGGAAAATGATTTCTAAGGGTTGTATTTATCATATAGTTAGGGTGAGGGATGTAGATTCTGAAATCCCTGTTCTTGAGTTGGTCCCCGTTGTAAATGAGTTTTCAAAAGTGTTTCCAGATGATCTACCTAGTATTCCTCCCGAAAGGGAAATAGACTTTGGTATTGACCTTTCTCCCGGATATGCAACCTATTTCTATTCCTCCTTATAGAATGGCTCCGGCAGAACTTAAGGAGTTGAAAGAGAAGTTGAGAGATTTGTTGGATAATGGTTTCATCCGGCCAAGTATCTCTCCATGGGGTGCTCCAGTTTTGTTTGTTAGAAAGAAAGATGGGTCCCTTCGTATGTGTATTGATTATCAACAATTGAACAAAGTGACCATTAAGAATAAGTATCCTCTTCCGAGAATAGATGATTTGTTTCACCAACTTCAAAGGGCAAGTTATTTCTCTAAGATTGATCTTCGTTCGGGTTATCACCAATTGAGGGTGAAAGAAGAAGATATTATGAAAACGGCTTTTAGGAACCGATATGGTCATTATGAGTTCTTGGTGATGTCCTTTGGTATGACTAATTCCCCGACAACATTTATGGATTTGATGAATAGGGTGTTTACATAATACCTTGATATGTTCGTAATTATTTTCATAGATGATATCTTCGTTTACTCAAGGAGCGAGAATGAGCATATTGATCATTTGAGGATCGTATTGCAAATCCTCAAGGACCAACAACTTTTTGTTAAGTTTAGCAATGTGAAAGGCCATATTATTTCAAGCAGAGGTATTGAGGTGGATCCGATTAAGACAGATGCGGTGAATAATTGGTTTAGACCTCTATAACCAACTGATATTAGAAGTTTCTTGGGTTTGGCCGGTTATTATAGAAGATTTGTTGAGGGGTTTTCTACGAATGCCTCTCCATTGACGGCTTTGACTCAAAAGAAGGCCAAGTTCATATGGTCGGATGCTTGTGAGAAAAGTTTCCAAGATGTACTATCATATTTAGCACATGTTTGTACTAACGCATACTCCTGCCTGCATTTCTTCTCAAAATGTAGGGTCCGGCGACATTGATTCTCACACTCATGGCTAGGTTCATAGTTGATCAAGGAGTGAAGATTTGGTGAGTCCTCATAGCATTCGAGGATACGACCACCTTTTTTCCTTTATGTCTTTCTCTTATGTTTGAACTACTGTATGGGTTGTGTCCCAAGATTTATTTATGTTGGTTAGATGGTTTGAGACAATGTATTAGACTTCCGCTCGTTTACAAAAGCCTTCGATTGTATTGAAATGTTTTAAATTTTCGCACCATTTTCTATTACTTTATGTTATGATATGCTAAGTGGCTTGTATGAGGCCTCTCGGGGTCTTGTACGCCTTGTTACATCTAAGGGGTACCCATGGGTCGTGACACATGTCTTCCAAAGTTTGGATAGTACGCTCCGCTTGGCCATCGGTTTGGGGATGAAAGGTCGTGCTAAGCTTCACACGAGTACCAAGACCCTTTTGGATAGACTTCCAAAATTAAGAAGTGAAATTGGGTACCACGATTGAAAATAATGGACAAAGGCACTCTGTGCAACTTTACCATTTCTCTCAAGTATAATTTTGCATAGTCCTCCGCCGAATAGGAAACCTTGACGGGGAGGAAATGAGCTGATTTTGTCATCCATCTACTATGACCCAAATCGAGTCGTACTGTCGCCAGGTGCGAGATAAACCAAAAATAAGTCCATATTCACATCTTCCCACTTCCAAGTAGGACTACCAATGTCTTGGGATAAACCTCTCGGTTTCTGATGCTCAACTTTCACTTGTTGACAATTAGGACACTTATTCACAAATTCCACAATGTCCTTCTTCATCCCATTCAACCAATAGACCTCCTATAAATCACGGTATATCTTGGTGGCTCCCGGTGAATGGAATACCGCAAACTATGGGCTTCTAACAAGATTTGTTCCCTCAAGTCATCAACATTTGGAACACACAAACGACCTTGATATCTATCTCCCCCTTGGGAGAAAGTCTCAACGGATTTCTTAAGACCTTGCTTAGCTTTCACATCTGCTACTAAAGATGATTCTGAACCATTGTGGACCATAACACCACCCTTGGTAGAGTCCACTAACCGAACACCCAATCGGGCCAATCTATGAACATCTCGAACTAACTCTTTCTTTTCTTCTTCAATATGGGCAACACTACCCATATATAACCGACTAAGAGCATTTGCCACCACATTTTCCTTTTCGGGGTGATAGAGAACACTCATATCATAATCTTGCAATAACTCAAGCCACCTTCTTTGGCGAAGATTTAGATCTTTCTGATTAAACACATATTGCAAACTCTTGTGGTCGGTAAACACATCTATATTAACACCATACAAATAATGCCTCCAAATCTTTAAGGCAAAAATAACTGCCGCTAGTTCAAGGTCATGGGTAGGATAATTCTTCTCATGTGTCTTGAGTTGCCTTGAGGAATAGGCAATAACTTTCCCATTTTGCATAAGCACACACCCTAACCCAATTCTTGAGGCATCACAATAAACCACAAAACCATTTGTCCCTTCCGGTAAAGTCAACACCGGAGCGGAAGTTATTCTATCTTTCAACTCTTGGAAATTCTTCTCACATGTTTTGGACCATATGAACTTAGTTTACTTTTGAGTCAAAGCCGTCAAAAGAGATGTAATCGAAGAGAATCCCTCAGCAAACCTTCTATAGTAACCGGCCAAACCCAAGAAACTTCTAATATCTTATGGGGATAGAGGTCTAGGATAACTCTTGACCGCATCCATCTTCTTAGGATCTACCTCAATACCCTTACTCAAAACAATATGACCAAGAAAAACTACGAACCTTAACAAAAACTCACATTTGCTAAACTTGGCAAAGAGTTGTTGGTCCCTAAGAACTTGCAACACGATCTTTAAATTATCAATATGCTCATCCTCACTTCTTGAATAGATCAAGATATTATCGATGAACACAATCACAAACATGTCAAGGTATTGTCTAATCCATAAACACTGCCAGAGCATTAATCAACCCAAATGACATTACCAAAAACTCATAATGACCATACCGAGTTCAAAAAGTTGTCTTCGGAATATCATCCTCTTTAACCCTCAATTGGTGATAACTCGATTGAAGATCAATCTTAGAAAAGTAACTCGTTTCTTCAAGTTTGTCAAATAAATCATCTATTCTTGGAAGAGGATACTTATTCTTAATAGTCACCTTGTTCAACTGACGATAGTCAATACACATACGAAGAGAACCATCCTTCTTCGTTGCAAACAAAACTGAAGCACCCCATGGAGAGATACTCGGTCGGATGAAACCCTTCTGCAAAAAATCTTTCAGTTGTTCTTTGAACTCCTTTAGTTCTGCCAGAGCCATACGGTAAGGAGGAATAGAAATAGGTTGTGTATCATGGAGAAGGTCAATACCGAAGTCTATTTGCCTTTCGGAGGAATACCGGGTAAGTCATCTAGGAACACTTCTGGAAACTCATTAACAACGGGGACCGACTGGAGAGTAGGGTTTTGGAATTCACATCCCTCACCCTAACTAGATGGTAAATTCAACCCTTATAAATCATCTTTCTAGCTTTAAGATAAGAGACAAACTGACCCTTAGGCATAGAATTTCCCCCTTTCCACTCTAGGATAGGTTTATTTGGGAACTGAAACTTTACTATACGAGTTCTACAATCACTAGAAGCATAACATGAGTGCAGCCAATCCATACCAAGGATAATATTAAAATCTAGCATATCAAGCTCTACTAATTGAACAAGAGTAACTCTATGGGACAAGGAAACGGGACACTTCTTATAGACGAGTAGAGACAGAAAAAGGATTTAACACATCGAGAAACACGTCAAACCTCATAGCCACATATGACGTCACAAAAGACAAGGTAGCACCGGGATCAAGTAAAGCATATACATCAAGTGTGAAAACTTTCAACATACCGGTAACCACATCGGGAGAACTCTCTTGTTCACCACGAGTCTGAAGTACATAGAATCAATTTTGCTTAAAAGCATTGGGACCCGAACCACTAGTAGGAGCTTGCTTGCCCTCTCTTCCTTTATCCATAACCATCGGGCAATCCCTAATTTTATGACCACTCTTACCACAACTAAGGTAACCGTCCATGTCGGCTAGGAACTTACCCTCGTGCTTCTTTCCACACCTAGTACAAGTAGACATAGGCAATGATGATCCACTATCATTTCCTCCTTGAGGATTAGGGTTAGACACCCTATCTTTGTTTAACTTAGAAGGAGCATTGGAGGAACCTTAACTGGAAAAAATTTGTTGAAATATAAAACTTCATCTCCCTAGACTTTTCCTTAAGTTTTTCATCTTCAATATGTTGTGCATGAACCATGAGACAAGAGATGTTCATGTCATTAATGATCATTGTGGTACGACACTCTTTAACCACCATTTTGGACACACCCACAATGAACTTATTCATCATTGCCCTTGAATCGGCAACCATTGTTGGAGCATATTTAGACAATTGTGTGAACTTTAGAGCATATGCCCTCACACTTATACTCCCTTATCGACAAAGGTAGATCTAGGATTTAGAGGCACTGGCTGCTAAGTAGAGTTGGACCCACATGATTTGATAGGGGTGCACCCGTTAACTTTGAAAAAAATCCTATGAGAAACTGACAAAAAGTAGGATAAAATCAACAGTGCACCCATAAGAAGCGTAGGAGTGCCCTTGTGTAGTGGACACAAGCCAGTGGAACCACTCACGAGAATATGGTTCAAATCTAGTTAGAGCCCTATTTCATTATTTTTATTTTAAGTTTAGTTTAAAGCTCTGATAAGGGCTTAAGTTCCTAGATGTTTTGATAATCTCCTCACAAGTGCAGGAACCTGATCCTCTGTAGAGTATGAATACTTGTCCAGTGTCAAAGTGTTGAATAGTTGTAAAGCTGTCTGTGTCAGAAAATTGGTGAAGCTACAGAGTACTTCACCAATCAGAAGCGACGAGGTTGTTTGTATGATGGGTAATAACTCTTCATGATATATATCTAACAACAAACAACATTATTCATTCATTCATTCAAAGAGAGATACTTTCAAGCTTCAAAAACAACAAGGGACCTAATAGAAGTGCTTCGATTACTTTTTGTACCAGCTGTAATTTTGTTTGCTTGTAATAGTTCTTATATTGTAGGATTTGTTTCACTTGTGAAAAAAATGTTTCAAACTTGTGTGAATCATTGTAAGAACTAGGTTAAGGGTAGCTTAGGTTCTTACTCTAAAGTCTATATTAATTGGTTAGGATTAGCATAGTGGGCAGTGTTGTATCTGCTCTGGCTCAACTAAGTGATAGGAGGTATTGCTTAGTGTAGAGATTAGCAGGCTAATCTCATTTTGTAAACTGGCTTTTACTTTTGCTTGGAGAAGATTAGTGGAAGTAGTTTGAAAAGTTCTGTTGAGAACAGGTTGTGGTTTTACTCCCTTGAGCAAGGAGGTTTCCAGGTAAAGTTGTTAGTCAATCTTTACTTTCTGTAGTTGTTCTTTACTGTTTATTACTGTAACTATGTTGAGGACCTGGTCCCATCTACATAGGTGGACGCATACAGTCATACAAGTGGTATCAGAGCTTGACTTTTCAGTTTTGTTAACACCAAGAAAAGAAAAGATCCTGAAGGAATGGCTGCTCCAAAAGAAAACCTCTGCCAGCAGAACCGCTACTGCAAATGATCTATGCCATAAATGTGGCAAGCCTGGTCACTTCATGAGGGACTGTCCTAGTCAAAAGCAGGAAACTCATGACACAAGACCTCGTAAGAGAGACCTGGTCCCAGACAATGCTCGGAGGAAGGCTCATGTTGATCAGTTCGTGAGAAAAGCCTTTGTTGTATGGGGAGATGATTCAAGTGTGTAACACCCCGTATCCTAGATAGACCAAAAATGCAGATTTTGAGAAGTTGCAGGTGCAACTTACGGTCACCATCCACGGACCGTAGATCAGACCACGGTCCGTGCTGGTGGTCCGTGGTTTACCACTACAGCCCCTCCCCAGAACTCAGTCAGAAAATCGGCTAAGTCCCGACTCACGGACAGACCTACGGTCCGTAGATCAGACAACGGACCGTGGTCTGTGTCC
>JAJOOS010008571.1:0-33933 GCA_029582725.1 Solanum chiquidenum
TCTAAACCTTCTCAACCTCAAAGGTTCCAGCCCCAAATACTTAGGATCATAAACCCCTCCACATACAGTAGATTTCAACTCAAAAACACAACCGGAAACATGTCCCAAATCAACAAGGAACTTCAACAACACAATCAACAACACAACCAACAACTTCAACAACACAACCAATCTTTTCTCGGAATAAAACGAGTTTGGCGTGTGGGGGAAAGAACCAACCCAACACTATGAACTCACATACCTAGTAGGGATCACCCCCGACGATATCCACGACGATCTTTGACGAAACCTTGCTTGATCTTCTCTTTCTCCTCTTCTTCTCTCACAAACCCTCACTCTCACTCCTTTTTAAAAAAAGGAAGAACTGATCAAAAATCAGTCTAACATCTTATTATAACCAAAAGAATTGGTTAGGGAAAAGACCAAAATACCCTTACAATTTCCGGACTGACTTCCCTGCCAACTACCCAACTTTCAAAGGGCATAACTCACTCATACGAACTCGAAATCAAGCAAACTCGGCGGCGTTGGAAAGGCCATTCCACGAGCTTTGCAAACATAACTGGAACTACACCTAACTCATCTTGATATAGGAGTTATGACTGCTCAAAGTTGGCCAAAAACTCACTTTTTCCCCTTCTTGACCAAATTTCCAGATTTGAATTCCTTCCAAAAAAAATGACTATTTCCAATTCTAAGCCTCTTCATCGTTATTTAAAATTGCCGAATGTTACAATACCACTGTCAATTCAAGGATGTAATGGACTTTTTATCTTATAAAGAAAAAGATGATGTAATGTACTTTTAAGTACTTTGTATTGTACTTAAAAAATAGTGGCTTTGATATCATGAGAAGTTATAATAATAATAAGAAGAGATACTGTGAATTGAATTGATTGATCATTATCCCAAGTTGATGGTAATAAATAGTTGTTACACATAATGTAAATAAGGAAAGAAGATAATAAAATATTGCACAATCTCCTAACTGTCTAATTAAAGGGATTAGGGAATATTCTCATATTTGAACTATTTAATCATACTATATTTAAATATTCTCATATCTATACTATCCAAATATACTATAATTAACAAATTTGATACGTCATGGACCACCTAAATCATTATATGTTGAGAGATAAGATCATTTGGAGTTGACCTTGATTTAAACATAAGCTCAGAACTAAATGGATAAAGATACTCTCAGGCCTCATTTGTTTCACGTCTAAATCTGAATACACATCTGAATATTAAGATGTGCATTAAGATCTATATGTATAAATCTGAATACACATCTTAATATTCAGATGTTGTCTCTGAATCTGAACATTGAATTATTAAGACGATTTATTTTCAATATCTAAATGTGCATATGTAATTAAACGCTTAATAAAATATTATAAAAACCTCATTTTAGTAAAATCGTTTTTATATAAAAAATAATATTTTGAATATTTTTTATTGCAACAAGGTAATATGATTTATCTTTTAAGAATTTAACATTAAGTTATATCATTAATATGACTATTCTTTGAACTCAAAAACTTTGAGAATCTAATATAATGCAATGTAAAATAGTTTATATAGAGTACTAATATATTGTTTATGAAAACATTTTATTTTATAATAGACATTTGTTATTGTTATCGATCAAAAAATATACTTTCTTATTTTCTGGAACCGTACTAAATATTGTACCATGAGAGTGCTTATCAATTCAAATATATTGATTAATTTATGAAAGTAAAAGGTGTATTTTAAGTTAATAAGAATAAATAAAATTATAACGGTAATCATGTACTTAACATTAATTAAATAAGAAAACAACGTGACTTTTATGACTTGTTGTGATGTAGTTGAATTAAGATAGGAGTCTTATTTTTGAGTCTGAATGGTGTTAAGACTGTGTTACATATCTGATTCATTCATATCTATTCAGACCCATTAAGAGACTTATAAGGAAATAAAACAAACAAACTTAATGAACTGAATCTGAATAATTAAGATTTAGTCCTAAAAAACAAACACACTTAATGAGGCGAATTTGAATGATTAAAATTTAGACCCCCATTAAGTGCAAACAAATGTGACCTCAACTTACTTTGTGATGGGGGCATTTGTACAACCTTAATGCATAACCAATGCACTCATGTATCCTAACCCTATGACGAATGAGATTCGTATACCGCTACCACATATATTTTCAGTAATAACAGAATAGATCGTTACAACTTCAAGCAATATAATAATATATTTTGGCCAGTTTAAGTAATAAATAATGATTAGATTATTTTAGGTTATAAATTTTGACCCAATTGATATTTTATCTAATTTTTTCCATTTTCAAATTACGAATTTGAAATAATCATTTAATTGTGAAAAATCTCACTTTAAACTATTCACAAAAAATAAAAAGCAAGTAACTGTAATTATATTGATGACCAAATAAAATTGTAATTTTCAAATATCATTTTCACTTTAAAAATAAAACTTATCTTTTCAATTTGAGAAAAGACATAAAGTCACCATTGAAGTTGTCCCGAATTTTCAAAAAGATGCTTTAACTTTGCGGGCGTCCTATTACCCCACAAAAGTATTGAATATCGTTGTAAAAGGGTCATTTAGGGCCATTTCCTCACCTGGTAAGACGTGCGTGAGGCTCACGCTAATTCCAATCCGACCCGATTTGTTTCAAAAAGTGATGCTCACGTGTGATACACAAGCTATATCTATATTTTCATTAAAACTAAAAAATGTTCCTAAATGAATTTCTCTCCTCAGTCAAATTTGACATTTTCACCCACAATCTCTATTTATCCCTATTCTTTCCGCTAATCAGATCTTCTTCTCGCTTTTAGTATATAATTATTTTTGTGAATTTTTTTTCTCTTTTTGTTTCTCTTTCATGGTGTTGTGTTGTAATTGGGTTTTGCTTTGATTTTTGCCTTTCTTTGTTTTTGGGTTGAATTTGTTTTAGTATTTTCTCACTTGGGTGTGAACAATTTTTGTTGGGTTTAAGTTTTTTTAGTCAAATTAGGGTTTCGAAATAGAGGGAATTTGAGAATCGATTGCTCAATTGAGACTTTAAGGAAGTTGTTAATGGAGATGATTATAAAGAAGAGCTTGAAAATGGTAATGCTGAGTTTGAAACGGTAATGTTTTGGGGAAGAAGATGATTTAAAGCACGTAAATAATTAATAAAGAAAACAAGCGAAATGTGGCACTTTTTAATTGGTTTTTATCAGAAAAAACAAACCTTCACGTGTGTATTGTGCGTGTTAACAAACCAGTTGAGAAAAAGGGTCAAAATGACCCTTTTACAACGATATTCAATACTTTTGTGAGGTAATAGGACACCCGTATAGTTAAGGTGTCTTTTTGAAAATTCAAAACAACTTCAGGTGTCACTTTATGTCTTTTCTCTTTCAAATTTCACAATGTCAAGGCCAACGCTCATAAAAAACAATTTTGATTTTTAAACATCATTTTTCACTTTAAAACAAATCATGTACTTTTTTCAAATTTCAAAAATACCGATAAAATTTTAAGAGTCAATTCCCTAAATGGTCACCCAAGTTTAGGGAGTTGCCTTAAAATATCATTTATGTTTCATTTAGGACCAAAATATCACTCAACTATTACTATTTTCCTTTAAATATACTTGACACTTCAAAAGTTTCACTCTCCTAGTTGACATGACATGTCATTAAAGTCTTTTTTTTTTAATAATAGACTAATTTGATTCATTAAACCCATTTAACTAAAATAATGATCATATTAGTTTTTTTTAAAAAAATATTAGTTTATTAAGAATAAATCGTCATACTTAAGAATCTTTTATTATAATTAAATTTTATTTTATTTTTATGTTATGAAGAATAAGTTTTTAAAACGTACTATAATATCATCAATTTTGAATACTTATAAACGTATACTTTCAAAAAAATATCGATATACAAATCACTCATGAATGCTAACTTACATCAATTAATCATAAATTTTATAATGAATCAATAATATTAAATGTCAATTAACTATTACAAAAATTAATTGTGTATTTTGAAATTCATGCTTACAATATATTTTTCTCGAAAAAAAATAGAAAGTGAATAATATTATTACTATTTTTTATCCAAAAAAATAAATATTAAATATCTCAAAAGTCTCATTCTATTCGAGTTGATATGTCATATTATTAAATCATCATTTTAAAATATAATAGACCTATTTAATTCATCAAACTTATGTCTCTACAAAACAAATATATAAATTACATGAGAATTTATGAAGATTATAAAAAAAAAATTAAAACTAATTCATTTTTATTTTTTTACCAAACAAAATTCAATGAAAAAAGCTTTGTGTGCAATTATTACTTGGTAATTTTCAAAATCCCTAAGTAAATTATTTGAAAATTTTAAGTAATTTTTTTCATAAAAGCATTCAAATAAATTTGTAAGGTTGACAAAAATGTTGGTAAGAAAGAGAAAATTATTATTATTATTATTTTTATTCTTTTATTGCTATATTATATTATATTTTAACTTATCATACAATTAAACACCGATATATATATATATATTCTTATCCCATCCCAAATTCATGAAATACAAGTAATAATTAATTGAATTGCCTATTTTAATTCAATAATATACATATTATATGAGACTAATATATTGATAAATAAAGATCAAAATTTTATTTTCTAATATAAATATTATTCACTTTATATTTTCTTTTCAAGAAAAGATATTGTAAGTATGGATTTCAAAGTACCCAATTAATTATTTTTTAATGGAAAAAAGGATGAATATACCCCTGAACTATCATAAATGGTATGTAGATATCCTCCTTCATACTTTTGAGACACTGGGGCCCCTGTCATCCAAAAATTAGAGCATATATGCCCTTCACTCTAACGGAAGACTAAATAGGGACACGTGGCACAATTTTATCCGTCAATTCAATATTTAATACATATTGGGTCGGTGGATAAGATTATGACATGTGTATGTCCGTTAGTATAAAGGGTATATATGCTCTAATTTTTGGACGACAGGGGCATTAATGTCCCAAAAATATGATGGAGAGTATATGCATACCATTTACGATAGTTCGGGGTATATTTGTCATTTTTCCCCTTTTTAATAGTTAATCGACCTTTAATATTATGATTCATTGTATAATATATGATTAATTGATGAAAGTTGACATTCATGAGTGATTTATATATCAATATTTTTTGAATATATGTGTTTACAAATATTCAAAATTGATGACATTATGGTAAGTTTTTAAAAACTATTTTCATCGCATAAAAAAAATAAAAAATTAATTATGATAAAAGATTCTTAAGCATGAAAATTTCTTCTTAATAAACTAATATATATACTTTTTAGAAAATAATAAGATCATTATTTTAGTTAAATGAGTTTGATGAATTAAATAAATTTATTCTTAAAAAAAAGAAGGCTTCAATGACATGGCATGCCAACCAGGAGAGAGTGAAACTTTTGAAGTGTTAAGTATATTTAGAGGAAAATAATTTTTTAAACTTGGGTCACCATTTAGGAAATTAACTCAAATTTTAATGCAACTCAAACTTTTCGGTCGTTAGCAATGCAGCAAGTGATATTTTCGTCGGGAGTCTAGATATGTTTCAAAACCCCAAACATTTAACATTATCCACATAGAACAGTGCGTCTTGTAGAAACAAGGGAAAGTAGAAGAAGTGAGAATTATAGTTTTCCTTTTCCATGGCTATCTCTACATCCTTTTGCCGCTCCATTTCCTCTTTCAATGCTATCAGTTCACCGTCTCTCTGTTACTTCAAACCCTTGTACCACCACTTGAAACTTGATCCTTCTTTGGCCCTAGTCAAGTGTTGCTCCTCTCACATTGGACAATCTCCAGAACACATGAACGGCAGGTATTTTTCTCTTACACTCGAGACCTAGGTTTACTGTTCTCTTACAATTGTGTAGATTCCCCTAATTGAAATTAATATTTAGTTGATTGTGGTGAAAGTAGCTTAAGATTCTACAAAATCTTTTGGCTGTTTGTACAACTCAATTATTGTGACAGGACTGTTGTATGTTGATAATGAATGTTAAGTTACATTTACTTGAGCAAGTCAGTAGTGTCTGAAAGGTTTTGTCTTCAGTTTAGCTGATGATGGTCATATGGTGTGTGATGAAATGTATTAGTTGTATGGAATTGAATTTTATTTTAAGCAATTCAACTTGTACAAGTTGAGAGGTGGAATACCGTCCTTGAGTATTCAAAATGCATTGATAAATTTGCACTCTTAACTCTACTAACTTATAGTGAAAAGGTTATTCGTTAATACTTTTGTGGGTTCGTCAACCTGAGGCGAGACAAACAGATTGAACTGGGGAGAGGTGTGAGTTGTTGAACACTAGCACAACAGTTTTTGCATCTGATTTAGAAGGACTTGACAAACCTTTTACTTAATACTTGAAAGTAAGAGTAAAATTTCATAAATTTAGCAGCCTAAGTGCAACAGATGGGAGTCATTCATTCTATTCAGTCAGCTAATAAGCTTAGATGTTATATACTTTTCGCCGAATAGGCTAGTTATTTGACCTTTCTTTTTTCATTCACGGAGTAAATGTTTCACTGGTTGCAACAAGTGGAGTTTATCCTATTTTACCTTGGATTGAATGCTTTAGTCGCAATACCAAAAATGTTTTACGTCCTTCCACTTTTAGTTATTTTATCTTGTCATGCAATTGATATTTTTTAGTAAGACCTTGATTTTCTTAAAAATATTAACTTCCATTCTAACTTATGTGTGTCATGCAGTGTCACTTTAGATATAACTTAAAAGTCCCTAACAATAACCTGTTATAACATACTTTTAAACCACCTATCTCTGTTGGCATTTAGTTATTTGTGCTTGCTTTGCATGAAGTTGTCTGTTCCTAATATCAGCTTCCTTGTGTTGTCTGCGTTCTGTGATAGGCAACCTGATTTATCTCCCATAGCTCCTTTTGGTGTCACGATGACAAATAATGGAACATCTAAACCATCATATAGATGGCGTAGGGTATTGCTTAAAGTTAGTGGTGAGGCACTAGCAGGAGATCAAGCACAAAACATTGATCCAAAGGTCAGAATAGTAGAACTGCTCACATATGTCCATGCCTGCTGTGTTGTTCTGTTTTTCTTTCTTTCTAGATTTCTGATCTTTTTTAAAGCTTTCATGATGTTATACAGATCACAATGGCCATTGCGAGGGAGGTGGCAGCTGTCACTCGACTTGGCATTGAGGTAAATTTTTGAATAAATCAAATACTTCTTTCCTAAAGATCCTATTCTTATATTATATGAAGGTGGTGCATCATCTGAAGGGTTTGGCTTTGTTTTATTAACTTTTTCTTTATTATCTATCTTTCTGATCCCTATTTTGAAGGATACTTAGACCTTCGATTTATTATTATTTTCTCTATAATTCATGGTCTGGTTGGAGCATTAACCTTGGGATTCTTATTACAATAATTTGTACATTTTCATTTCTTGTGCTATCTGAAGTCAATATTTACCCAAATTTCCTACTTGGCGGTGCTCAAGATTGTTTTGGGGAAATTGAACTAAAATTATTATAGTCATTTTGTTAAATTCTATAGCAATGAATCTTTCTCGTGTCCAACAGAATTTGCAAATTGTTTATGTGATTCAACATATGAACCATTTGTTGATCTTCATATTTATTATTTGCTATTCTAACTTCTTGTTTCCAATCTTATGTCATGATTAAATCAGTAAATACTGCTATGAGCTCATTGATGGCAATCTGGGTATGTTTTTTCATAGATTTCTCAATTCTTCTAGCAACTGTGTAGGACTAGCATAGTTGTTAGTGGATGTAATACTTTCGGTGGATCCTATTGGGCAGGAGGTAGCAGACTAGATTATTCCCTGTTCATCTGATGTTCCATTGTTAATTTTCATATTTGTCATTCAAATTTCTTCTTTTCAATCATATGTCATGATTAAATCAGTATAATACTACTAAGAGCTCCTCCTTGATGACGACCTTAGCCAGTTTTTTCATAGATTCTCAGTTGTACTAGCAATGTGGCAGGTTGCAATAGTTGTTGGTGGAGGTAATATTTTTCGTGGATCCTCCTGGGCAGGAAGTAGTGGACTGGAACGTTCTTCTGCTGATTATATTGGGTATGTTTGCTATTGTATTTCTGTGTTGGTCAGGAAGTAGTGGACTGGGTAATATTTTGTAGTGTTGTTTGTGCAATTTAGCATGCTTTAGACAAACATGCCTCGAACTTAAAGATGTGATTAGGTACACATTCTTTGATAGCTTTCAGAAAATGTACTTGAGGAAGCAAAGGATGGTAGGAAGAGTTTTGATGGGTTCCTATGTCCTATTTCAGTATTTCCATAAAAGATGTTGATGTTGGACAGACTTGGTTGTTTCTTTTACATCAACTAGTGGTTAAACAAATCAGAATGGGGTTTCTAGGACCCCTTTTCCTTTTTAAGGCTTTGGTGTTGGTGACTAAAATTATGAAAAGGTTCTGAAAGGAATTAAGCAGGTACCTGAATAGATGAAGATTTGGAGATCAAAGATGCTAAGAAAGAAATGTTTGGCAGCTTTTAACAGTGATTGTGTATCAAATACTTACTACGTGCAGAGGCTTTAAAGTTGTTGGCCAAATTCCAAAGAGGATTTTGATGGTTTTTGAAAGCTGAAGTTATGTAAAGACAGGACAAGATAATCCTTGAATTAACTGTATCACACAAGTCATATTCTTTTCTTATTTTACTTCAATATGATCTATACAAACTACAAAGTCCTAGTTACTCGGACATTTACTTGCAACTGGATGCTATTAAAAGTTAAAACTGGGGAGCTAAGCTGTACTCTAAACTATCTGAGCTGTATAGGATGCCCCTAGCGCGGATATCTGGCAATCGTTTTAGAATTATATCTCTTAGCCAAGATTAAATTCATATTATAGTGAGGACAGGTAGCATTAGAACTGATTAGAACATAAAACAAGATCAATTTTTTTTTATAGATGTCAGTTCAATCTAAGTAGGTTATGACTGATATAAGCAGAATCTATATTTTGTCAAATGCATTTTGTTTTTTCTTGATAGCTAATGGGATACAAATGCTTTTTTTAAAATTATATGAGCCTGAGATTCTGCAGAACCTGGTGGTACAAATCTTGTTTTCAATCCAAATGTTTTCCTTGTAATTTTATTCAAACCAATATTTGCATTGCTAGGGCCTGCAGACCTCCAGGCCGATTTACTTGAAAACAAAGCTTTTGTTTAATACAGCTCTTCTGGAATGACAAGATCAGTTCTTTAAGTTGGTCAGATTGAAACCCTCATCTTTGCCTGAGTTTGAATGATGGTATCACATGCTTAATCTGTCCTTTGATTTATCAGCGTGTGCTGAAGATGCATGGGAGACAGATCACTTTGGGACTACTATTAATTAAAGTTTTATCACTTACCTTTCAGGATGTTGGCAACTGTAATGAATGCAATATTCTTACAAGCTACAATGGAGAGCATTGGAATCCCCACAAGAGTCCAAACTGCATTTAGAATGTCGGAAGTTGCTGAACCATATATCCGTAGAAGGGCTGTTAGGCATCTTGAGAAAGGGAGAGTAGTAATTTTTGCAGCAGGAACTGGAAATCCCTTCTTCACGACAGACACTGCTGCAGCTCTGCGTTGTGCAGAGAGTGAGTTCTACTTCTTCCTGATTCAGATGTTCTACATGCATGGAACTTTGACATACTTGCAAATTAAAGTGGATTCTGCAAAATATCTTTCTTCCTTCCTAAATTGGATAAAAGAGAAAACAAAACTAAGAAGAAAATGTTGCAAGGTCACTATACGCCTTAAACTGTCCTATATTTTAGAAGTACATAATGGAGTGGATAATGACTAAAGTTCCTTCAGAGGTGGGTTGGTAATTTTCTTAAAACCAATTCTTCATGGATCATGTTGAAAGGAAGAAGTACTACCCAGGGTGTTATGTAATAGAAGAATGCCTACCAAAGTGAAAGGTAAGTTCTACGGAACAGTTATATGTCCGGCAATGTTTATGGCAGTGAATGCTAGGCCTCTGAAGTCCAACATATCCAAAAGACGAGTATTAGAGAGTTGCGGATGCTAAAGATGGATGTGCATCCATACAAGATTAGATAAGATAAAAAATGACCACTTAAATAGAAGGTGCAAGTAGCACGCATTAGGATAAACTGAGATAGTTGCTTGAGATGGTTCAGTCATGTCCTGCATAGACCTACTGATGCACCTCTTTGTAGGTGTGAAAGTATGATGGGTGATGGTGTTAAAAGGATATGAAGTAAACCTACAATTACATTTAAGAAAGTTGTCTCAAACGACCTACAATTTCTTGAAATCAACGCAGACTTAGGGAAAGATAAAGCACAACGGAAGAAAAAGATCCATATAGGTAGTATCTACCCATTGAGAATAGGTTTTAGTCTTGTTAGTACTTTGATTTTGAATTTATTGCTGTCGTAGGAGTATTTTGACCTTATTATAGATTTTAGATGCCAATAAAAATATAGAGAACTTTTAATATTATTGTTATTACCATTATTTAATATATATTGAACTTAGTTTTTTTCACTTTATTTTTATTTGGTGGCATGATGAAATAAATGAGTTAGAGTGTAAATAGAGAAATATGATCGGTGAGGTTCATATGGTCGATCCCAACTTGTTTGGGATTGAAGGGTAGTTGTTTATGTTGAAATTCTTCATTGCTCGTGTGAAGCTATTTGGCTAAGAATATACCAAGTTTATTGAATGCACACTTCAACACTTATGTTTAGTAACTCCCTCCGTTTCAAGAAGAGTGACCTAGTTTGACTTGGCACGGAGTTTAAGAAATAAAGAAGACTTTTGAATGTTGTGGTCCTAAATTAAAGTTATGTCAAATGTATAAAATTGCCCTTTAATCTTGTTGCCTTAAACATGCCACGTGGAAAGCTGAAATTAAAATGTTATCAAAAAAAAAGAAAGAGGCCATTCTTTTTGAAACAGATTACATACTAAAAAGAAAAGGGGGTCATTCTTGTTGAAACAAGTAATATTTATCTCCATTCAATGGAACATGTCACGCACAAACATTGGAACATGATTGAATTGTTTGTCCCCAAATGTTTCTCATCCAAGTGATGATTTGGTCTTTGAGACAAATAGCGCTCTGCTACTGTAACATATATGAGAGTGCACATCTCTTTCTTTTTTTGTTTCTCACCAATCAAATTTTGAATGCATTGCAGTTAATGCTGAGGTGGTGTTGAAGGCAACAAACGTTGATGGAGTCTATGATGATAACCCTAAGCATAATCCTGATGCTCGTCTTCAGGATAACTTGACTTACCATGATGTAATTTCAAAAGAGCTCTCAGTGATGGACCTTACTGCAATTACTTTGTGCCAAGAGAATAACATTCCAGGTACGAGGTTTTCAGCCTTTGGATTCCTTTTATCATTTTCAGGATGACTCTGGAGGTGTCATTGGCGAACCTTTCCCTTTTAAATCAACTTACAAATTGACTCATCCAATATTATTTTTCATTTTGCAGTTGTCGTTTTTAATCTCAATAAAACAGGTAACATTGCTAAAGCCATTAAAGGAGAGAGGGTTGGCACATTGATTGGTGACACATGGAATACAGAAGCAGTAGTATCTTAAGAGGACAAAAAGTTGGTTTCAGCAGATGGAAGTTGGATTACTGTTTGTAGCATTTCAACACACTCAGAGAGCTCATTTTGGCAGATTGTTCCAAGAAGTTGGCACTCAAAAGTATTGAGTAAATTATGTGCCGTTCGAAAACTATGGATTCGAAAGTACTGAAGATAAGCATATAATCTCCCGGAATTTTTAACATAAATACTGATACTGGATACTACTCCCTTGGAATTTTCAGAGCTTTTCTTGAAGTGCAAAACTAGGTAGCCAAGAGTTGCATTTTTTGACATGTAATGCTACTTTATATCTACATTTCTATTCTTGCCCCTAACATATCCATTCACTTAGGGGTTGTTTTGGTTTGAATATGATCTATCTATAAGAATTATGCATTACTTATATATGGTTTGATGTATAACAAAATTTACTGCGTATGTAAAATTGCGTACTACTTATATAGCGTTTGTTTTTTGATACAAAATGCTGCATGTCAGTTATATCTATGCATAACCATTTGTTTTATTTTATGTGTATTAGCTAATTACTTTGACTAAAAATAAATAACAATGAATCAATTAACAATATAAAAATAAGGGAAAAAGGATGAATTTACCCCCGAACCTTGGTAAATGGTACGTCTATGCCCTCCGTTATAATTTGGGTCCATCTCAGCCCCTGCCGTCCAATTATCGGTACACACATGCCCCTCTCACTAACGGCCCCCTCATCATGTACACATGTCGTAATCCTAATCAACTACCCGTTTGACCATTATTTTTAACCCATAAACTAAACACCCGCCCCATAAACCCATACCCACCCGATTCACTCTAAAATTGAGATGGCCCTTGAAGCTTTGAATTCTCCAACTGGTACTTCAAATCCGCAGACGTTTCAATTTGAGAGCAAAGCTCAGCAGCAGCTTTGGTACCTTGAGAATTGGACTAAAGGGAAGAGATCTAAAAGGTCACTGATAGAATGTCTGCGTCCACCATCAGTCAACGGACCAGGTTCCTTGACACAGCAAGAACAGTGCAGAAAAGTAAATAATAATAGGAACACGACACAAGCAGTTTACGTGGAAACCTCCTTGCTCAAGGGAGTAAAACCACGACCTGTCACACAAGATTTTCAACTGTTTCCAATAATCTTCTCAAGCAAAAGTGAAACTCAGTTACAACCAAAGTGAGAAAAAGCTTTTAATCTCACAACCAAGTAATAACTCTATTACTTGAAGAGCCTAAGAAGATACCACACTACCCACTAAGCTATCACCACTAGACAACTTAGGATTCAACTAAGCAACACAAAGGTTGCCCACTAAACCATCCACTCTAGATGACTTAGACTTTGACTAAGCAACAAAACAAGGATGCACACTAAATCAGTTACCCTTAATCGATTTAGACTTTTCAATCAAAACACAATATCTGAATCCTTTATAGATTTAGGAACAGATTTACAATGTATGTGCAGAAGAAATAATCCTAAGACAGCATAAGCTTGCAGCTCTATCAGGTCCCTGTTGTTCTTGAGGATGATTCTTCACCTTTTGTTTGCCTTTGCAAGAGTTCTTGAGAGTTTTCAAGTTGCAAAAACTAAAATTATGACTATTGGACATAATCTTTATGAAGAATAGTCACAACTTTCGAAACCATGCCATTGGTTGAGGTTTCTGTCACTTCTGCCACAGTTGGAGACTGTGCACCAACCATTTGTACTTTTTCCAGCCTGGCAGTTGAGTGTACATCTGCACTAGAGATCATGTCCATTTACAAGGTCCCTAGGTTTGTCAAATCATCAAAACTACAAATAACATTTTCCCTCTTTTTGATGATGACAAACTGTACACCAGTGCTGCTTACAATTGCTTCCCCCTATCGATCAAGACCTGTGAACTGTTTCACTCCAAGCACCCAATGATCCCCACTTTTGGCATCATAAAAAAAAGTGCAGTAAACCAACAAAACAAGTAAGATTGTTAAGCAAGATCACAGCCAAGGGCAACACCAACATGGTTATAAAAACAGGAAACAATAGAAATCAGTCACACCAAAACAGGAATCAATGTCATTGCACAAAAGTCAGCATTCAATACATTTAAGTTAAACTGAAATTGAGAACCCCAGACACTGTCCACACAAAAGAAAAGACATGGGAAGGGGCGGAAATGACTATGTAGAAAGAGGCTGATGGGAGAGAGACCTAATGACAAGAGAGAATCTATCATTGGCTTCATCATTATCTTTGATCAATTTCTCTTGCAGGGCAACACTTTTGGCAAGGAGCTCCTCATTCTGCTTCTTCAGTTCCTTCACCTCTTCGGTACCAAGTCCCTGAGTTTGTGCTTTGAGCAATTCAGCCTTGAGTAAGGCAATTTCAGCATCTGTGTTGCTCACTCACACGGTCATCTCCTCCGGTTCATGCTTCAACTGGTTTTGTTCCATAACCAATTGAGATACCTTGCTCAGTGGATTTCCCTTTCCTTCTATACACTCACATTCCACCAGCATACTAAGAGTGAAGGATTGTTTAGCAGTTCCAATTTTACCTGCTCCCACTGGTATGTTCAGATGATGAAACACCTTGGTCAAAAAGTAGCCATACCCCATGCCATGCTTTCCCTTGCGTCAACCACAGTCTTGTACATGTGCTCTAGTATGAGAGCTGGAAGATCTATGGGATCAAACTTGCAAAGTGACTCCATTATAAACAGATCAGATGCAGAAGCGACAGTATGCTTTTCTGTTCGAGGAAGAAGCACCTTGTTGACAAATTCAAACAACAACTGGTACTCTCCTTTCATGATTTTCTTTTGAATCTCAGCATGTCATGTGTTAGGAATTTTAGAGCATTCTTTGACAAACTCCACAGTGCAAGATTTTCCAACAACGGACCTGGTCCCTTCTCTTGGTACCTCCTGTATTTTCCCCAGTATGTCCTCAGTCAGATGCAAACTTTTGTCCCCTACTCTGGTATTTATGCTACCATCATCTTCAAACTCAATTTTATAGTAAAACTCTCGAACCTCTTCCTCATGTAAAATAGGTGATTTGGTCTGGAACAAGTGAGTCCAGGATTGGATTTCCACGAGATCATACAGAGAATTCATCCCATGTTGGTGATGATGTCAGGGTCAAACACTCGGCTTCCTAGAACTTTCTGGAGACGTAGATTGTTGACAATTGACTGTTGGCTTTCCCCGTGGTCATCCTCGTTTTCCAAAGGACCAGGTCCCGTTCTAGAAATAGGTTTCATGACATGAGAGGTTTCTCTCTTCCTCTTGTGCTTTCCTTTTTTTGGACACAACCATTTTCGCCACAGATGCTTTAGACTTTTCTTCTCCTTGACTCTTTCCCTTACTAGGCTTCTTTACTTGTTTTCGCCCTTTTCTTCAGAACATTTTGTCACACCTTCATGTTCAGAATCTTCAATCGAGACATCCACCATATCAGCATCGGGTATCTCAACAAGTGCATTACCTAATTTTCTTTTCTTGCGCCTTTCTGCAGTCGTTGTTATACTAGATTTCATAGCATCACCCATCAGTTTCTTTGAATCAGATCTAGTAAACGACCTTCTTTTAGGTGTTTCCTCTGTGACCTTCTCCTTTCCTTTTGAGGATATAGGGACCATTTTCTTTTGAACAATCCATCGGAGGGGACGATTATCCTCGTCAGGGTCAATAGAATCGGATGAGGTATACACACCAAACTCAGGAGTTTGGTCAAACACTGGTTGAGAACCCCCAAGTAGATCTTCCACAAACTGTTCTCCTTCTTCACTTAGTAACCCTCCTCTCATCTGGGTTAGACTCTCGACGACTAGGCTTTCACTGGCTGCAAGAATGTTTGACTCTGATGATTTATTTTCGAGAAGGTCTCCCTCGAATAAGAGGTCGGACAGCATGGTAGAACAAGGACCAGGTTCGTTGTTGAGGTCCAAGGAAGATTGGGTATTAAGAGGACTGGTTTCACCAATGTTGACCGGAGAGATGGTCGACATTTTGGAAGGAGACGGAGCATCGGGAAATGTGTAAAATGCCACTGGATCTATTTCATGTAGTGAGTCTAGTAATTTCTTTGAGGAAGATGGGGATTGAGACATCTTGTTAGAGAGAGAGAAGAAGAATGACAGAAAATGTGAGAGAGATCGAGAAATAAGGGTTTTAGTGGAAGGCTTTAGAGAGAAGGAGATTTGAAATGAGAAGAGATGGAGTGAAGAAAGGTTTTATTAAAGAAACTTCAATGTGTCAGGTCCCTGAGTAGACGTGTCGCTTGGACTTAAAGCGATAGGACAACGGTCAGAGTGACCGATGACTGACACGTGGAGATCTCAACGGTTCTCATTCAATCAGTTTAAGAGAAATGTACAAGATGCTAACCTTGAGAGGGACCAGGTCCTCACTGCAGATGAGATTTGATTCCTGGATGGTTCTGACCATTCTTTGCTTCTGTGATTTTTTCAAGAGTGTATACATGCAATAGGTACATAGTTGATCTCACTTAAACAATACACTACGAGTAATGAGGATACCTGCCCTTCAGATCATAGCCAAAACAAGGATTGGCTGCCTTTTGGATGGGATCAGGTCAGTGTATATTCATCATTCCCAACTTCAACATGTTACTCTCAAATTGATCTTTGCTGAGAGCCTTGGTAAAAATATCTGCAATTTGATCTTCTGTCCTGCAGTACTGCATGCTGATATTTCCCTTTTCAACATTGTCTCTCAAGAAGTAATATCTGACATCAATGTGCTTTGTTCTTTTGTGCTGAACTGGATTCTTTCCCATGTTGACTGCACTGGTATTGTCACACATGAGAGGAATAGTATGTATATGAATTCCAAAATCTTCAAGTTGTTGCTTGATCCATAGTAGTTAAGCACAACAAGATGCAGCAGCTACGTATTCTGCCTCAGCTATTGAAAGATCTACTGAATTCTATTTCTTGGTACCTCATGAGATAAGTGAGGATCCAAGAAAATGTGCCATTCCAGAGGTACTCTTCCTGTCAACCTGATATCCTGCAAAATCAACATCTGCATACCCTACCAGTTCAAAGGAGTCACCTGCTGGATAAAAGAGGACCAGGTCCCCTGTCTTCTTTAGATACCTCAGAATTCGTTTGGCTGCCTTAAGATGTGATTCCCTGGGATATGCTTGGAATCGTGCACACATTCCTACACTAAAGACAATGTCAGGTCTGCTAGCTGCTAGATACAACAATGATCCAATAATCCCTCTATACATTGTTTGATTCACTAATGGATCAGCCCCATCTGCTCTCATTTTTGAGTTTGTTCCCATGGGGGTATCAATAGGTTTGGAGTCTACCATGTGATACTTCTTCAGCAGCTCCTTTGTGTACTTCTCTTGATAAATTGAGGTACCACTTGGTGTTTGCTTGATCTACAGACCCAAGAAAAAATTCAGCTCTCCCATCATGCTCATCTCAAATTCATTCCCCATTAGAGTAGCAAATTCATCACACAAATGTTCAGAGGTGGCTCCAAAAATGATATCATCCACATACACTTTGATGATTAGCAGTTTTTGTTCCCTCTTTAGAAGAAACAAGGTGTTATCTGTCTTCCCCCTTTTAAAACCATTCTTCAGTAGGAATTTGGACATCCTTTCATACCAAGCTCTAGGGGCTTGTTTCAGTCCATATAAGGCCTTGTTCAGCTTGAACACGTGATTTGGTAAGTCACCATTCTCAAATCCAGGTGGTTGTTTCACATATACCTCTTCCTTCAGGTCTCCATTCAAAAAGGCATTTTTGACGTCCATTTGGAAGAGCTTGAATCCCATGAAGGCTGCAAAATCTATAAGAATTCTGATGGCCTCCATCCGAGCAACAAGGGCAAATGTTTCATCATAGTCGATCCCTTCCTCTTGATTGTACCCTTGAACAACCAGTCTAGATTTGTTTCTTGTTATGACACCCCCTTCATCAAGCTTGTTTCTGAAAACCTGGTCCATATGATAGTTCTGTCAGCAGGTCTGGGGACCAGGTACCACACATTGCTCCGCTCAAACTGGTGTAGTTCTTCTTGCATTGAAATGACCCAGTCAGCTTCTTTCAGAGCTTCTTTCACATTCTTAGGCTCAATAGAAGAGATAAACGCTGAGAATGCAGCCAGATTCCTTGATTTCGACCTGGTTTGCATTTCAGAGTTTAATGGCGACATGAGATTCTCAAGGGGGTGAGATGAACTGTGCTTCCATCTTGGTTTAGATACCAAGGGTAGTGGCTGATTTGTCTGTTCTTCTTCTTCTTCAGAGTCATCATTCTGAGAAGAATGAGTTTCTTCTTGACTTACATCATGAGACGGACCAGGTCCCTCAATAGGCTGGACATCTTCATTCATCTTCTCAGATGGACCAGGATCAGTGTTATTGGTAACTTGATTTCCTTCAGCTTCAGGCATGTTAGCTTCATCATTATGGATTTTGAATAGCTCATTAAGATCATTATCGTCCTTCATCTCCAAGCTCTTCAAATCACCACTTTCATCGAAGACTACATGAACACTTTCCTCAATACACAATGTTCTTTTGTTGAAAACCCTGTAAGCTTTGCTTGAGGATGAGTACCCCACAAATACATCTTCATCACTTCTGGGATCAAACTTTCCCAGATCATCCTTGCCATTGTTCAACACAAAACATTTGCAACCAAAGGTCCTTAGATAACTGAGCTTAGGCTTCTTGTTGTTCAACAATTCATATGGTGTTTTGTTCAGAAGAGACCTGATCAAGCACCTATTAGTCACATAGCATGCAGTGTTGATTGCTTCAGCCCAAAAAATTTGAGGTAGATTTGACTCGATAAGCATGGTTCTGGCGATATCAAGCAGAGTTCTATTCTTTCTTTCCACCACACCATTTTGCTGAGGAGTTCTGGGTGCTGAGAAGTTATGATTGATACCATTTTCTGCACAAAAAACATCAAGCTTAACATTTTCAAATTTCGTTCCATGGTCAGACCTAATCCCTGCAATCAAGCAATTTAGCTTGGTTTGGATCATTTTGAAGAAAATCATCAGCACGTCAGTTGTCTCTAACTTTGACTTGAGAAACATAGTCCACGTGAATCTTGAGTAGTCATCCACTATCACCAGGATATACTTCTTTCCATTTCGACTTTGGATTTTCACAGGCCCGCACAAATCCATGTGCATCAGTTCAAGAACTCTTGAAGAGCTTACTTGCTTCTTTGGTTTGAATGAGGATCTGATCTGCTTCCCTTTGACACATGCATCACACATTGTGTTATCGCTGAACTTCAATTTTGGCAAGCCATGGACCAGGTCCCTAGAAACCAGCTTGTTCAGTAAAGACGAGCTCACATGGCCTAGCCTCCTATGCCACAAGTCGGCAATTGCACTTTGAGCACTTAGGCATGTCTGATCGTCTCCATGAACTGTTTCCAGTGCTGCCACATACATGTTTTTTCACCTTCTGGCCGTTAAGATCACCTTCTTGGTAGACAAACTGGTGACAATGCAATTTTCTGATGTGAACTTGACTTCGTTTCCCTTATCACATAACTGAGAAACACTCAGAAGGCTGTACTTTAACCCACTCACATAATACACATTTTCAATGGAGCTTTCAAGAGACTTTCCAACCCTGCCAACTCCAAGGATATACCCTCTTTTTCCATCGCCAAAAGAGACACCTCCGCCTTGAAGTGCCTTGAGTGAAAGGAAGTTTTTGGTGTTTCCAGTCATGTGCTTTGAGCATCCATCGTCCATGAACCAACACTGACTTCTGCTGCCTTCACTCACCTGCAAAAGAGATCATTTGTTAGACTTAGGAACCCACTTTAATCTGAGTTCCCAAAAGGGTGATAGGGGCGTAATAAGAATGTTTCTTGCCCAATGAGGCAGATTGGTTTTCTTCTTGTTCCAGGACTTAGACATGGGAGCAAGTCCCCCTTTTTGAACCTTTTTCTGTCTAAAATAGACTGAATTTTTTTCTTGTGAGGCCTTCCAGCCAGGGCAATCCCTTTTCAGATAGCCATTGCGACCACAGTGAAGACACAGTAAATTGTCAGAAACAAATACATATTTGCTATGAGGATTGTAAGGAGGATTAATGTTCAAGCTACCCAATCCCTTTTTGTTGTA
Organism: Solanum chiquidenum; assembly: GCA_029582725.1. Classification (NCBI taxonomy): domain Eukaryota; kingdom Viridiplantae; phylum Streptophyta; class Magnoliopsida; order Solanales; family Solanaceae; genus Solanum; species Solanum chiquidenum. The sequence goes on from JAJOOS010008571.1 coordinate 19,875, forward strand.
GTTACTTTGACTGGTGATGTTAGAAAGCAGTTTGGTGGAACTGGTCCATTTTAGAGAATTTTGAAGTTCTTCCTTAAGACGGACCAGGTCCCTCTCCATCTGATCGTTTCTTTCCAAAGCTAGAGCAAGTTTGGTCTCAGCAGTATTCAGGTTTGCTTCTAGCTCTGCTTGCAAACTAGTGGCCTTCCCTTTTCTTTTCCCAGATTTCTCAATCATTATGCTCAATTGATTTTTAAGTTCTAGATTTTCAGCTTCTAGAACTGTCAACTGTTCCTCAATGAGCGATATATGAACAGCAGTTACTGTCTTTTCTTTACCAAGCAGATCTAGACTAATGTTCATAGAATCATTTTCAGTGGTTAACTCTATGACAAACTCAATCAAAACATTTGCTAAATTTCTCAACCTTCTAACAGAATAGGAGTTCAAGTTTTGTTTAATGTCGAGGAGAGTTACCTTATCTTCATCGTCCTCATCATCTAATTTTGCCATGAGGGCAAACAACCCATCAAACACGTTAGCATTATCTTGAACCGCTATCATTGATGTGTCATCAGGATATTTTGACCCTCCTGACTCACTTGAGGAGTCCCCCCAAGCAGCAAGAGCTTTCTTCACAACATAGTCAGCTGCAACCCTTTTTTCATTCTTGTCAGGTACCAGGTCCCTCCTCTTATCTTTTTCACCTCCAGGTCTTTGATACTCTTTGTTTTCAGCTTTAAGCATTGGACAATCTCTTATGAAATGACCTACCTTTCCACACTTGTGACAAAGGTCACTAGCAGATGCAGCCCTACGAAGATTCCCTCATTTTTTAAACCCTCCGTACTTTCTCACAATTTTCTGAAATCTCTTGGTCATATAGGCCATGTCATCCTCTTCACTTGAAGTTTCGCCTGGTGTGATTTTGAGAACTAAGGACTTGTCTTTCTTGGCTTCCTTTTTTGAGATGTCCTGATTTTTGTTCATTTCATGGGTCTTGAGGTTTCCAATGAGAGCATCCATTGTCAAAACCTTCAAATCCTTGGCTTCAGTGATAGCATCTACTTTGCTTGACCAGGACTTAGGAAGAATTCGAAGAACCTTCCTAACTTGCTTACTAGTGTTGATGGGCTCACCCAGACTTTGTAGCTCATTGGTTATAGAAGAAAGTTTAGTATGCATTTCATGAATAGTCTCTCCTTCCGTCATGGTGAAGTTTTCATATTGAGTGGTCAGCATGTCCACTTTCGATCCCTTCACCTGCTCTGTTCCCTCATGAGCAATCCTTAGACAGTCCCAGATTTCCTTTGCAGACTCACACGCAGAAATGCGATTGTACTCTTCAGCACCAATACCACATACTAGCAGCTTTTTAGTTTTATAGCTTTTTTTTAATCCTTTTTCTGTCTGCCTTATTGTACTGTTGGCGAGTCTTTGGAACCACTTTCGTGATTTCACCATCTTTCACTTTCATGGTTGGAATGAAAGGTCCATCCAGCACTATGTCCCATAACTCGCTGTCATCATCCATAAGATAGTCGTGCATCCTTGTTTTACACTAACTATAAAACTGACCATTAAAACGAGGAGGTCGTGTTGAAGATTGTCATTCTTCGAGGTTCAGTGGAGCATCCATTCTTTTGCAGAAATATCTCTCTTGGTGTTAACCAGCTAGAGAGTACCTGCTCTGATACCAATTGATAGAATGCGTGCGTCCTTGTTTTCCACCAACTATAAAACTGACCATTAAAACGAGGAGGTCGTGTTGAAGATTGTCCTTCTTCGAGGTTCAGTGGAGCAGCCATTCTTTTGCAGAAATATCTCTCATAGTATTAACCAGCTAGAGAGTACCTGCTCTGATCCAATTGATAGAATGTGTGCGTCCACTATCAATCAACGGACCAGGTCCCTTGACACAGCAAGAACAGTGCAGAAAAGTAAATAATAATAGGAACACGACACAAGCAGTTTACGTGGACACCTCCTTGCTCAAGGGAGTAAAATCACGACCTGTCACACATGATTTTCAACTGTTTCCACTAATCTTCTCAAGCAAAAGTGAAACTCAGTTACAACCAAAGTGAGAAAAAGCTTTTAATCTCACAACCAAGTAATAATTCTATTACTTGAAGAGCCTAAGCAGATACCACATTGCCCACTAAGCTATCACCACTAGACAACTTAAGATTCAACTAAGCAACACAAATGTTGCCCACTAAACGATCCACTCTAGATGACTTAGACTTTGACTAAGCAACAAAACAATGATGCCCACTAAATCAGTTACCCTTAACCGATTTAGACTTTTCAACCAAAACACAATATCTGAATCTTTTATAGATTTAGGAACAGATTTACAATGTATGTGCAGAAGAAATAATCCTAAGACAACATAAGCTTGCAGCTCTATCAGGTCACTGTTGTTCTTGAGGATGATTCTTCACCTTTTGTTAGCCTTTGCAAGAGTTCTTGAGAGTTTTCAAGTTGCAAAAACTAAAATTATGACTATTGGACATAATCTTTATGAAGAATAGTCACAACTTTTGAAACCATGCCATTGGCTGAGGTTTCTGCCACTTCTACCACAGTTGTGTGCACCAACCATTTGTACTTTTTCCAGCCTGGCAGTTGAGTGCACATCTGCACTAGAGATCAGGTCCCTTTACAAGTGGGTTTGTCAAATCATCAAAACTACAAATAACAGTCACGGAGTATGGATCGCCAGATTGGCGCTTTGTTTGATTATGCTTGCGCGGAGCGATGGCTCTGTTAAAATCCACACACCGTCGGAGAAGATTAAGGAAAAGATGTTGTATAAGTGTTCGGTTTGTGGTAAGGGATTTGGATTTTATCAAGCTTTAGGAGGAGATAGAGCTAGTCATCAGAAACTCATCGCCGGTGGCGGCGGAATCAGTTGACTACCTCAACTACTACTAATGCTACCGAAACTACTAGCTCCGGTAACGGTAACGGCAGTGAAAGGACTCACGAGTGTTTGATTTGCCACAAGTGTTTTCCTACTGGACAAGCTTTGGGAGGACACAAACGGTGTCACTACGACGGCGATAACGCTAACAGTAGCGTTAGCACTAGTGTCGGAGTTACGTCGTCTGAGGACGTGGGGTCTACAATCAGCCACCCTGATTTTGACTTGAACATTCCGGCGTTGCCGGAATTCTGTCCTGGATTTGGTTCCGGCGAGGATAAGGTAGAGAGTCCACATCCGGCGAAGAAATCTCAGCTATCTCTACCTCCAAAATTTGAATTATTCCACTCAATTCTCATTTTTCAACTCTCAAATTTTTTGTGTTTTTGATTTTGTAGTGATTGAATTGAAAATTGACAGAGAGAAATGAGTAGAGTTGGTGTAGAATTAATGGAGATTGAAAAAGAAGTAACGGAAGAAATGAGAGATGGTGATGATGAAGTGAAGAGAATTCTTCCATGGACTAAACAATCGGGTGGGTATGGGTTTATGGGGCGGGTTGTTAGTTTATGAGTTACAAATAATGGTCAAACTGGTAGTTTATTAGGATTACGACATGTGTACATGATGAGGGGGCCGTTAGTGAGAGGGGCATGTATGTATCGATAATTGGACGGCAGGGGCTGAGATGGACCTAAAGTATAACGGAGGGCATAGACGTACCATTTATCAAAGTTCGGGGGTAAATTCATCCTTTTTCCCTAAAAATAATTAATTGGGCTAAGTCTGTTCTCCGGTGTGGCTATTCAACGACACCATAAAAGTAAGAAGCAAAGTGTTTGAGAGTTGGTTACACAGCTTCATTATAACAGTTATCTGAATGTTCCCGGCCTTGTAACTCTGAAATTGGACCAATAGGGATTGCAACTTCAGATCTTCAGGGAATATGTGGTGGATCTAGATTTTTAAAATTATGGGTGCTCTCTTAGCTTAATAAAAAAAGACGTGTTAAGAGTGAGACTCAAACTCAGGCTCACTTAAGCACCACCATGAGCCATTAAACCGTGTGTGGATCCGCCCGCCCACCCCTACCTTTGCCGCGGTATCATGTTTGATATGTCTTCAATCCTTGAAGCATTGTTAGATAGTCAAGGAAAAAACTTAGGAAAATCCTTCCCTTGGTAAGATCTCATTTATTACTACCGACACCTAAAAAAAAAGAAGAAAAAAAAGATGTGGAAAGTCTAGTGAGTTGTGACTATCGTACTCAATCCCGTGATACTCTTTCCAAGTCTTGCGGCGCCCCACTCTCGAATTGATTTCATTTTTCACGTATATAGTAGTAGTAGTCTTATTCATTGCTTATAATTTACTCCCGTTCACTTTTACGTCATATTTGAATTTGACACACTCATTAATAAAATAATAATTAATATAATTTTATTTATTTTATCATATTATTCTTATTAATTGATATTTATTATTATGTTTTGAAAAATAATTTGGAGAATAAGTAAATTAATGCTAAAGATAAAATATAAATTTTTTTAAAAAAATTTTGATATGTTAAAAGTGACTAGTAAAATGAAAATTTATTTTTAAAATAATGAATAAATAGAAATGAAGAAAGAAAGTATTAGGAGGATCACAAAAATATTTCTTCATTAAATTAATTTAAGTTTACTTCTTTTTGTGGTTGGAATAGTCAACCAACTGACTTAAGATTCCCAAATTTTACTTGTAAAACTAGTAAAGTGTAAAACTTAAAGTTATAGTAAAATATATTTATTAATTTGACATTACTTTTACTGTAAGAAATAAATATACTTAAGCTATTTTAGTATGACAAAGAAATTATTTTAATTATATCACGTGAAATTGAGTGATCTCTCTACCATTGCACCCCAAAACCTCAACAGAACCCTATCCTCACATTTCTCACCATTGATCACCCAAACTCATCCTAAGCCCCTCCCTTTCACACTGGTCAGACACTTCTTTTTCAACCATTCATCCATATATTATATATATATATAACAACTTCAACAAACCAAATTAGCTAATGCAATTAAATGGCATCTGGTAATTTCTCTCTGGCAATCCTCTTCTTATTCTTCTCCCTCTCTCACGCCATTGATGATCATCACCACCATTTGCCGCCTGAAATTCGAGAAGCTTGTAAAGTCTCACATGATCCATCAAAATGTGAGGCTTCCTTCCATTATCACTTTCCTTCAAATCTCTCAACCCTTCAAATAATCTATTCAGCATTAGCTCGCTCCATGCATAAACTCACCAAGGCCCAGGCCTTGGTGAAGGATATACAAAAAGCTTCTGCTGGAAACGTGAATGTTACCGTTGCCGCGGTAAATTGTGTGGAGGGACTCGCTTTTTCAGAATACAGATTTAAACAGACGGCTAATGATGCATTGCCAAGAGGCGAAATTAAGGACGCTCGCGCATGGATGAGCGCAGCCTTAGGGTATCAACATGGCTGTTCCGCCGGTTTACAGAAGGTGAATGACACCTCACGAGTTATACAAACTATAGTGTTAATGGAGTCATTGATTGGGTTTACCAGCAATACTTTGGGGATGATAATCAATTTTGATATTCATGGGAATCAAATCGGATCATGGAGTCCGCCTAAAACGGAACGTCAAGGATTTTGGGAAGGTGTTACAGCCACAGGGACCAGGTATGTAAAATTTTTACTCAATTTATTTGTCTGGTTTTGACTTGATACGAAATTTTATGTTTGGACATTATTAGAATGGATGTGAATGGAGGAGTGCCATCGAATTTGAAGCCGAATGTGATGGTTTGCAAGGCAGGAAATTGCAACTACAGGACGGTGCAGGATGCTGTGAATGCAGCGCCTAACAACTTGGTTTCTGAGAGATTTGTGATATGGATCAAGGCGGGGTTGTATGATGAGATTGTTAGGGTTCCTATGACAAAGAGGAATTTGGTGTTTTTAGGAGATGGAATGGGACAAACTGTTATTACAGGATCATTGAATGTTGGTAACATGGCCAACAGTGGCGTCACTACTTTTGAATCTGCTACTGTCGGTAAGTGCTTTATTTTCTCTTTTGGAAAGTCTTTTATCACTTCAAATTTGGTATTCGGTACTCGCATTGAAGTCCAATATCCTTTTTATCAAAACTGTTTCTATATTCAAAATTTGAATCCAAACCTCTAGTTAAAAAAGGAACGGTCTAATCTGTTGCACCACATCTATGGTAGTTATTTTCTACTAGTACTATGTAGCCTAGTATTTAATGCTCATAATATGCATTGGCATCCAAAAGTCGCACTTCTTGCCAAATTGTTGGATAAAACATCCCCATCCTATAATTAATAATTCCAAGTTAGTAGGTGCAAGAGGAGAAAATTTTCAAATACGATCAATGAATAATGCCCGCAAAATCATATTTTTTCACATTAAAATAATTATTGTTTACCTTTACTATAATAACAAAGTTACTTAACTTACTTCCTTCGTCCTATTTTAATTGTAGCTTTAACTCAAAAAAAATATTATAAGGTTTACATCTGCTTCAGAGCTAGAGTTGATAGTTTTTTGGTGCTTTGGTCATGCTTTAAAAAACAGGAGTTCTTGGCGATGGATTCATGGCCAGGGATCTAACCATCCAAAACACAGCAGGTGCTGGTGCTCAACAAGCAGTAGCTTTTCGATCGAGCAGTGATCGTTCTGTGATAGAAAATTGCGAATTTCTGGGCAATCAAGACACACTTTATGTCAATTCTTTGCGCCAATATTACAAGTCATGTCGAATCCAAGGTAATGTAGACTTCATCTTTGGAAACGCGGCTGCCTTCTTCCAAGACTGTGACATCTTAGTTTCCCCTCGAATAGTAAATCCAGAGAATGGTGAAACCAATGCTGTCACTGCTCACGGTAGAATAGAGCCAGGTCAATCAACCGGTTTCGTCTTCCACAATTGTTCCATCAACGGAACTCCAGAATATATGAAGTTGTATAACAGTAATCCTAGTGTACACAAAACTTACCTTGGAAGGCCGTGGAAGGAATATTCGAGGACAGTTTTTATAAAATGTCAATTTGGGGATCTTATTAATCCTGATGGATGGATGCCTTGGAGTGGCGAATTTGCTTTGAATACACTTTACTATGGAGAATTTGGAAATACTGGGGCTGGAGCCGATGCAAAAGAACGAGTGCTGTGGAGTAGCCAAATTCCAGCTCAACATGTGTACTCATACTCTCTTCAGAATTTCATTCAAGGCGATCGATGGATTTCATGATTTATAGAGAACACTATTAACCCATTATTTATTTGACAATACAATTTTATCTGCTGAATTGCAGAGAAATCTTCCATTTAACTCCAAGTTCAACAAATAGATCATCGAAGTGAATTTGAACATTTTGTCTGGCTACAAGCGTCTATCAAAACTCTATCTTCTTTTTCATGATGCAGCAACATAATGTAGCCATTAATGTTGCTTATTTTGTAAAACACATTTTATTTTTTTTTGCAATAGAAAGGATGACTTTGATTACTTACAATTATGTTGATCTTGTTTCATAGTCACTCAATTGATGATCAAACTAATTCCCTAAGGTGTTGGATGTTGTCATAGCCTTAGGCTAGGCGTTCCCAGTCGTATCAAGGCACTGACATTTATATTTTGTGCACTCCTATTTCTTCTATGAAACAAGTTAAGTTACGTGTTTCATCTTTGCCTAACCGGAAAAGTAAAGCATCGGAGAAATAATGAATTACATAAATATTTTTACGTGGAAAACACCCTGATTAATATTAGTATTCGTAGCTCACACCGCTTCATTTTTCTCACTTCTTTCACTTAATTTGTAGTATTAGTATTCCTAATATTTTTGAAATGCAAATTTTTTTGTTATGTTTTCACGACTTAGATTAGTTTCAATTAACATATAGCGTAACTTGTGAATTAATTATTTAATTTATTTTGGTACGTGATTATTTGTCAGCAATATCTAATTTTTATGCAATTACCTTTCAGAGTTTGATGTACTGGGAATTGAGTTGGTTTATTTAATGAAAAAATCACTTAATCGTTATACTAGGGAAATATTACTTTGGAGCTGATGTTAAGTTTTCATGATTTAACAAATTTAGGGAACTAACAAGGGATCAGATCCAGGAAAGGGTCTTCTGGTATTGGGACTGATGAAAGGGAAAATGAATGAATAAACTCAGCATGAGAAATATTTGTGTCTTCATCAAAAAGGGGGGAAATGTTATATTCTAATGTTTTGATGATCCTCACAAATGCAGGGATCCGGTCCTTGACAGAGTACTTCCGTCCAGATTCAAAGTGGTGCACAACTGTCTTGTCAGGTTGGTTGGTGAGATGTGCAACGTACTTCACCAATAGAAAGGGCGGACGAAGTTGTTTGTTTAAGTGGTCAAAACCCTTGTTGGTAACTGATATATACAACAATAAACAAACAACATTATTCATTCAAAGAGAGAGAGCTAGCAAGTCTTTTTCAAGAACTCAAGCATCAAAGAACGCAACAAGGGACCTGGTCCCGAAAAGTCTGCGTACGAGAAAAGGGCGAAAAGACAGCTGTCAAAAAGCTGCCAACTCTGATGTGGTTGGTGCACAGCTTTTCAAACAGCAGACTCTCAGCTACTGGCCTCGTCCCAAGGGTTTGTGTCCATTTTGATATAGTCTCTTCTCTAAAACACAAACTTAAGATTTGGGAAACAAAGTTGTGAATGTTTGAAAATTTATAAGCTCAAAAAGAAAAGGCCATCTTCAAGGAAGAACACTGCTCATGCTCAACAAAGGGACCTGATAAAGTGTTGAAGCGTCTTTGTCGTATTTTGAGCTTTGTGTCTTATGTGCTTAGATTGTAAATCTATTCCTAAGCTATAAAGGAATTAGATCTTTGTTCAGTTCATACAAAAGTCTAAGTCAGTTAGGGGTAATTGATTTAGTGGGCGGTGTTGTATCTGCTTAGTTGAATTCTAAATCATCTAAGAGTTAAGTAGTTTAGTGGGCAGTGTTGTATCTGCTTAGTTGAAGTCTAAGTTATCCAGAGTTAGGTGGCTTAGTGGGCAATATAGTTATTGCTTAGTTGCTTTCTTTGTAGTAGAGGTGCTACATTGAGGGGGAAGAGATTTAGAGGCAAATTCCTAGGTTGCAAGAAGTTGTAATCTGAATCATTGCTCCGTTTGAGTGAAATGGAGTTTGAGTTGAAATCATGTGAGTACAGGTTGTGGTTTTTGATGTGAGGCCAAAAATACATATTTTTAATCATTATTTGCCTCACATTTATTATTTACATCTGTCTTTTTTGAACATTAATTTTATGGATTGTGCTTAATAGTGTAATTTTATTTGTAGGAGTAAATTGGTGTAAAGTTGAAGAAATTTGAAGCTAAAACGAATTAAAGATGGAAGGTTGAATAAGGAAATCATGCAGACAGCTTAATGAATTAAATTGAATATTATATTAATATTTATATATGGAAAATATCGGCAGAATTCAAATTGAATTGCTGCTGCTGCCACGTGTCATTCACCTGAGACGAAACAACTCCAAAGCTTTAGGCGGCGATAGCCACTGTTCACGCGAAATTCAATTCCGTTTGGGTTTTGATTTCCCAATTTACTTTGGACTTATTTAGGGTTTACTACATATATAAATAGTCCATAAAAATAATTATTGGAGGCATAAAATATATAGAGTAAGGCGGAGGCACTTTTGAAGAGAAAGTCATCAATACTTTTTAGGGTTCTTTTCTTCTTCTTGTTTTCTTAGACATTAGTAGCTAAAGCTCTTGTTATGGGGCTGTAGCTACGGATTCAATGTTGATTATTTTAGGTTATTGAATTAATTCTTGGTTGTCATTATAAGTTACTTCTATATTCTTGTTTTAGTATTTTGTGCTTGATCACCATGAGATAAATATATTGTCTAATCTTAAAATCGGGAGAGGAGAGGTTAGATAGACCAGAGAATATAGAGAGCTCGATCGATCCATTTACTTGAGGTGATTTGTGTTCAGGAGTGACGCCCAGACGAACAACTCGCTTGGCTACGAAATAGGATGAAATATAAATGCTCGTCAGTTAGTCTATTTATCCCCGCTCAACGATGTAGTTAGGTAGCTAACTGGAGTAGGCGACTAGAGGTGTGTAGCCCGACTCATACAATTAACCCTATAAACCAGTAACTTGACAACTAAAATTAGTTCTAAGCCAAAAATATGATACATGAAATCCAATACATGCTGCAGCCCTGGGATTTTCCAACTATTGTAAGTAATTTTATTATTTTCTTGCATTCTTTTTTTTTTTGGCTCTTTTGAATAAATAATTAGACTAGTATAATTTAGTAAATAGTTAATTAACAAGTCCCTTGGGAACGATAACTCGTTTCTTAAAGAATCTATATTACTTGCGTGACCACGTACAATTGCGTGTGCAATTGGAAGCAACAATTTTTACCGCCTTTGAGCAAGGGGGTTTCCACGTAAAATTATTATGCCTGATTCACTTTGAGCTATTTATTTTCCACACTTTTATTTCAATTACTGTTCTTGATGAGTCAAGAGACCTGATCCGTTAACTGATAGTGAACGCATACATTCCAACAATTGCCTTTCAGAGTTTGATGTACTGGGAATTGAGTTGGTTTATTTAATGAAAAATTCACTTTATCGTTATACTAGGAAAACAGTGATATGTGGTCAAAGATGTTTGCTAACAAATCTGGAGGTAATTGATCTAATTTATAGTTTTTTCTTCATCAAATATTTGCGTGTTCATAATGTTATGTTCAATTGATGTATAGTGTGCCATTTTTTTTAGAGAACATATTTATCTTTGACCTTATAGAATTTTTTTGTTCATTTATTTTACTAGTTTCTGAGTACGCGCGTCTTACGTGTAGCCAAGTGTACACATTACTATAAATTTATAGTATATGACAATTGTGCTCGTCCTTAGACATCTTATTATAATGTTTGACTTGTAACTGTTAAGTATTTATAAAATTTATGTTGCAATAAAAAGTATAAATGATAGTGGATATAAAATGAATTTCAACCAATTAGTGTTACACATATAATTGTTAGAGTGAGAGTGTTTGTTTGAAAATTAAAATAGTTATCTAATTCTGTATGGATCACTGATAATGAACTTTATACTTTTAGATCTCTTTATTATTAATATAATTAAAGAGGCAATATACTAATTCATAAGATAATGAACTAATTATAAATGAATTTATAGTCATTCAACATATCTGTCAAATATTTCATATTATCCATGTAAAACACAAATGATCTGGCATATAATAAAATATCTAATCTTTCATTGAGATAATTTTAAATTTTATTTGGAAATAAAAAATATAATATAGTACATGTTCCACGACAATAATTACATAAAGTCTAAAGAAGTAATATCTATTTAATTGTAATCTAGACACAAATTTCTTTATATAAGCAGAGAACATGTTTAATTAAAAAGGAAAAAGAAAAGAATACATTATAAAAGAACATTTGAAATTAATACAAAAACCACTTACAAATGGTCATCACTATAACACTTTACATAAAACAGTATAATAATTCATTATTTTGTTGTAATTCATACAACATGATTAAAAAAAAGTATTATTTCCTTCCAAATATTCTTTACAATCAATCAATCATAAAGTCTTCGATCCAAATACAACAATAATGTTATTGCCCTTAACAGTTCTACAAAGATTGATGACAACTTTCTTATGCGGTCTATGACTATGACCAGAAAAGAAATCAAAAAGAAGAAATAAATGACATACCAAAGATGAGAAAAAATGGATCTTAATTTATAAGAGAGAATTGACATTAACATACTTTAGTAAGAAGATCATATATGAGATTTGTAGATTCATTTTCCTTTCTAGGTGACTTTAAATAGGAAAACCTTAGGTGAGGGGAGATGAAAGGACAAAAAAATAAAAGAGGCCCATCAATTTCCTACTTCATTATGTAACATTTGGTCTTCACCTGTAATTCATTAAACAATATAATTAAGAGTCTTTCTGTATTCTTGATACTTACTTATAACATTTTAATATTAATTCACCATACAACATGAATAAATTATAATCGAAAGAATTTGCTAAATTTGATATTGGCTTAATGTGTAACTCTCCCTTGTAGTAATTAAATTTTACTAGTTAATATTTAATTAACAATTTATTAGATGATTAATAGTATTTGTATTTGATATAGAGATAAAATGGTAATCTAACTTTTGCCTAACATTCCTCTCACTTTTAGTATAATATGATTTTAGTATAATATGGTATGATATATTATTATTATTATTATTATTATTATTGCTATTGTTGTTGTTATTATTATTGTTGTTGTTGTTGTTATTACTATTATAAATATTATTAAATTAGATATTTAAATTAGGAATTAATCTAAGGAAGTGCAATAGTCATTAACAAGTTAATTAAAATGATACAATTTAATATTTAAATTAAATAGTCAAATGTTGTATAACATTTTAATTTATAGTAGGGGTAAAACTGTAATTCAACTTTTAACTTTTTTTGTTCCCACTTATAGTAATACTAGATAGATAATGTTGCCCGTGCTATGCACGGGCCCAATAATATAAATGGTATATTTTGGGGTTAATAACCGAGTTTTTGAAGCGGTTGTTTGCGTGGATAAAGGCATAAGTTTTTTTTATCACAAACCTGTACTTTCTTTGACGCTATTTAAGGCATAATAAGACTACCCACATACAACATTTTTGAAATATTTTATGTTGTCAATTATCATGATTTATAGTATTTTTACGATAGATTCACTTCAAGAATCAGTGAAATTTTTTGTATTTTTTTCAAAACATATTTTATATTGTCAATTATCATGATTTATAGTATTTTTACGCAATTTTTAAATATAAAAAAAAACAAAAAAAAATAAGACAAATAAATTAAAATAGACCCAATATATGTTATTTTTGTTGTCTCAATTTATGTGACACAAATGAAATTTGGAGAGTCATCCAAATTTTCATATTTAAAAAAAAAATATTTTAAGTTATTAATTATTGTGATTTATAATATTTTTATGTAACTTTCAAATAACGTACATTACTGGTCACTTTGTCCTAATTTATGTGATATGGATAAAATTACAAAATTAACCCTTTTAAAATGTCTTTCAGATATTTTAAGTTGTTAATTATTATTATTTATAATACTTTTTTGGTAATTTTAAAATGATATGTGTTATTTTTTCTGTCCCAATATATGTGAGCTTGATAGAATTCTGAGAGTCAACATATTTTATTATATAGCTTTTAAATATTTTAAATTGGTAATTATTGTAATTTTTAATGCTTTTTAAGTCATTTGTAAATGATATATGTTGCTTCCTTGATTGGGACTTTTCCATTTGTGACATATATATATAGATATTTGGTGCCCGTGTATTAATTTTTTTTGTTTTAATTTATGTGATATAAATGGAATTTGAAGATCAGTCGATTTTTTATATGTTTTCTTAAAAATATATTTGAAGTTATTAAATTGTTGTGATTTATAGTATTTTTGCGTTAGTTTTGAATAATATAGGTTACTCATGTTTCAATTCACGTGAATAATCATAAATATTTTCAGTTGTTAAGTTATTGTGAATTCTAGAAATTTTGACGTTATTTTCAAATTCATATGACAATGATAAGATTTCAAGAGTCAACGCAATAAAACTTTAAATTTTTTAAAAAGTTGTACCTCTAATATATTTTGTAGCTAAAATATACTCTCTCCGTCCACTTGTATTTGTCATGTTGCGCTTTTTGAAAGTCCATTTGACTAATTTTCAAAGTTAAATTAGATTGTATTAATTTGATATTTTAAACAAAAAATTTAAATATGCAAAATCTATACAAAAAGTACTATAAATTGTAATTTTTTGCCTATGAATATGATGAAAAAACACATTGTAAAATATTAGTTAAAATTCTTATAGTTTGACTCTAAAAAGGAAATCATAACAATTAAAAGTGCATAGAGAGTGTAATAAATAGGTAATTAAATTTCAAGAAGTTTAAAATAAAAGATTGAAAAAAAGAATTAGATAGACAACA